>WBZZ01000471.1:0-40000 GCA_019918135.1 Paulinella micropora
CTCTCTCTCTCTCTCTCTCGCTTTTTGTTTGAGAGAGAGAAAGTAGTAGTAGTAGTTGGATTAGGATTGGATAGTAGTAGTAGTAGTAGTAGGATTAGGGTTAGATAGTATTAGTACCAGTTACACTAGGGTTAGATTGTCGTAGTAGCAGTTGGATTAGGGTTAGAGAGTAGTAGTAGTAGTTGGATTAGGGTTAGAGAGTAGTAGTAGTAGTTGGATTAGATATTAGTAGTAGTAGTAGTAGTTGGATTAGGGTTAGAAAGTAGTAGTAGTAGTAGTAGTAGTAGTTGGATTAGGGTTATATAGTAGTAGTGGTTGGATTAGGGTTAGGTAGTAGTAGTAGTAGTAGTAGTAGTAGTAGTAGTAGTAGTAGTAGTAGTAGTAGTAGTAGTTGGATTAGGGTTAGATAGTAGTAGCAGTAGTTGGAGTAGGGTTAGATAGTAGTAGTAGTAGTAGTAGTAGTAGTAGTAGTAGTTGGATTAGGATTTGAGAGTAGTAGTAGTTGGATTAGGGTTATATAGTAGTAGTAGTAGTAGTTGGATTAGAGTTAGAAAGTAGTAGTAGTAATTGGATTAGGGTTAGATAGTAGTAGTTGGATTAGGGTTAGAAAGTAGTAGTAGTAGTTGGATTAGGGTTAGATAGTAGTAGTAGTAGTAGTAGTAGTAGTAGTTGGATTAGGGTTAGAGAGTAGTAGTAGTTGGATTAGGGTTAGATAGTAGTAGTTGGATTAGGGTTAGATAGTAGTAGTTGGATTAGGGTTAGGGTTAGGATTAGGGTTAGGGTTAGGATTAGGGTTAGGGTTACCTACTCCTTCCCCCGTCACACACACACATTCACTCAGTCTCTCTCTCCTCCCCTACCACCTCACCCTCTCTCTCTTTCTTTCTTGTTTTCACCCTTGCAGTCCTCTCTCTTTCTCTCTTTCTCTCTCTCTGTCTTGATTTTTGTTTGAGAGAGAGAGAGAGAAAGGAGAAAGGAGGGCAGAAGGGAGGGGGGGGGGGCAATGAAGGGGATTTTGCTTGGGATGACCAAGGGAAGGTACACCGCCGCCTGTCTCTCTTTGTATCTCTGTCTCTCTGTCTCTTTTATCAGACTGACGAGGAGAGTGTGATATGGACTGGTTGGGAGAGGGAAAAAACAAAGACCGGGCGGGGTTGGGGGGGGGGGGGGCAAGAGAAGATGCGGGGCAGGCCGAAAGCAAAAGAGCGAGGGGGGGGACAGGAGTCGGGAGGGAATGGGGGAGGAATGGTACAAAGAAAATGATTGACCAGGATGAAAAGAAGATTTTTTCTTTTAGCGAAGCGGGTGGCCAGCGGCACGTAAAAATTCGACCTTGCTGATTCACGTATGATTCGGCTAACTTTTTTTGCGCGTAAATGTGCAGGGTCAGCGGTTCCACGAAATTTTTCTTCGCTCGTCGTCGGATTTTGTTCTTTCTTTTCCCTCCTCGAAGTGTCCCGGGGGGGGGGGGGGAGGGGGCGGGGAGGGGGGGGAGGCATGTGATCGGGAAATTCTTTTGTTGCCCCTCCCTCCCCCCCCCCCCCAAAAAAAAAAATCGAGGAACAATTTTTTCTGCCCCCCCCCCCCCCCCGCCCGGCCTTCCCCAAAAAATCAAGTAACCATTTTTTTCTGCCCCCCCCCCTTCCCCGGAAATCAGCGGGGAAATAATTTTTGGCGGCCGAGGACGAAATTTTTTTTTTTTTAATATGGACAGGGTGGCGGGTGGCCTGTGAAAAATCCCAACAGCGGGGGTGACAGGTGGCGCGTGAAAAATCCAACCGTCCCAATGCACGCAGGATTCCGTTAAATTCCTTTCACGCCAAACAGTCCATTGTACGACCAGCTCGCCAAAATCGCCGGGTCAGCGGCCAAACTACATTTTTTTCTTTTTCGCTCGTGATTTTTTTCCCCCAGACACCATCTCCCCAACCCCCCCTCCCCTTTCCCCTCGGGGAATGGGAGAATTTGGGGGTCTGAATTTTTTGCGCCCCCCCCCTCCCCTCCTCCCCCCCCCCCCCCCTTCCCCCTCGGGGAATGGGAGAATTTGAGGGTCTGAATTTTTTGCGCCCCCCCCTCCTCCCCCCCTCCCCCCGGCCTTCACCCAACTTCGGGGGAAAACTTCCTTGGCGGCCGACGAGAATGTTTTGTTCTATCTGAAAAACCCAACGCACGCAAGATTCGGTAAAATTCCTTTCGCGCGAAATAGTTATGCACGGATAGGGCGCTAAATTCGACTTTTTCGCTCCCCCCTGACACCACCCCCCCCCCCCCCGGGCCCTCCTCCAAAAATCAAGGAACAAATTTTTCTGCCCCCCCCCCCGGGCCCTCCACCAAAAATCAAGGAACAAATCTTTCTGGCCCCCCCCCCCCCGGCCCTCCCCAAAAAATCAAGAACAAAATTTTCTGCCCCCCTCCCGGCCCTCCCCAAAAAATCAAGGAGAAAAATTTGGAGGCCGAGGACGAACATTTTTTTTTCTTTATGGTCGGGGTGGCGGGTGGCACGTGAAAATTGCAGCCAACAGCGGGGGTGACAGGTGGCGCGTGAAAAATCCAAACATCCCCATCCACGCAAGATTCGGTCAAATTCCTCAACGCCAAACAGTCCGTTGCGCACGACCAGCTCGCCTAAGTCGCCGGGTCAGCGGCCAAACGATATTTTCTTCTTCGCTCTTCGTGATTTTAAATGGGAGAATTCGGGGGTCTGAGTTTTTTCGGCCCCCCCCCCCCCCCAACCCTAACGGCCTTCCCCCGAAAATCGGGGAAACAAATTTTTCCCTCCTTTCCCCCCTTCCCCCCCTTTCCCCCCTCCCCCCGGCCTTCGCCCGTCGGGGGAAAACTTCCTTGGCGGCCGACGAGAATTTTTTGTTCTATCTGAAAAACCCAACGCACGCAAGATTCGGTAAAATTCCTTTCGCGCGAAATAGTTATGCAAGGATAGGGCGCTGAATTCGACGTGTTAGCGACCAAACAATTTCTTGCGCTCGTGGTGTTTTTTTTTTCTCCCTGCTACCATTCGCCTTAGTCAACCCAGAAGAAACTGACTAATTGGCGTGAAAGGAATTTTAACGAATCTTGCATGCATTGGGACAGTTGGATTTTTCACGCGCCACCTGTCATCCCCGCTGTTGCGGGAAGTTTCACGTGCCGCCCGCCACCCCGCCTGTACAAAAAAAAAAAAAAAAATTCTCCTCGGCCGCCAAGGAAGTTTTCCCACTGACTTCTGGGGAAGGCAGGGAGGGGGGGGGGGGGGAGGGGGATTAAAATTTTCCAAACAACAAGTCGAAACTCCCCCCCCCCCCCCTCTCCACCCTTGTGCACGATGCGCGCGCCAAAATCGCCGGGTCAGCGGCCGAACGACATTTTCTTTTTCGCTCGTGATTTTTTTTCCCTGACACAATTCTCACCCACCCCCCCCTCCCCTCCCGGGCTTTCCCCAAAAAATCATGCAACAATTTTTTTCTGCCCCCCCCCCCTCCCCCCCGGCCTTCCACAAAAAATGAAGTAACAAAGTTTTCTGCCCCTCCCCCCCCCCCCCCCTTCCCGGGGCCTTCCCTGGATATCAGGGGAAAAAATTGGCGGCCGATGAGGAAATTTTTGTTTCCTTAGGTAGGCGGGGTGGCGGGTTGCACGTGAAAAATCCCACCAACAGCGGGGCTGATGGCGCGTGAAAAATCCAACCGTCCCAATGCACTGGCGCAAGATTCGGTAACATTCCTTTCACTCCAGATAGTCCGAAGTGAACGATTCGCGCGCCAAATTCACCGGGTCAGCGGCCAAGCAATTCTTTTTTTTTTCCACTCGTCGTGATTTTTTTTTCGGTTCCCTGGCACCATTTCAACCCCAACCCCACCCCCGGGGCCTGGGAGAATTTGGGTGTTTGATTTTTTTCCTGCCTGAGGTTCTGCTGTGGACGTGTGTCCGCTGCTTGTGTGGTCATCCTGGCGGCCGGGTTGCTTGTGTGTTATATACATGCACGAAAGTAGGCGCGTCTGTGTGCATGTTTGCAATGCGGCTGCAGAGTTGTCTACATTTATGTACCTGATGTTGGTGCTTGTCTGTCTTGTTGTCAGTTCACCGGGCTGTGCTGCGAGGCCAGGCAAGCACACCTGCGCGCTTGCCCTGAGGCTTGCGACTATCTCTCAGCTGCCTGTTTTTCTTTCTGTCTGTCTGCTTGTCTGCTGGTCTATTTTATCCGCCGACATGTACACTTAGCTAGCTAGCTCCTGGCCGCGCTGCTGCGGCTGGTGTGTGCCCGGTGTGCTAGGTCCAGCCTGCAGCCCAAACTCCCGCATCTCCCGTCCTTTCCCCCTCCGTCGCCTCTGCCTCGACGCTCACCTCCCACGCCTCCGCATTCTCTGTATATAACTTTCTCTCGCCCCCGCCACCGGGCACTCCAACACAGCTGTGAGAATTGTCAGCAGCCCAAGCGCCTTCATGACTAACTGAGCCTCCCCCCCCCCCCCCCCCCCCCCCCCCGCGGCTACGACAGAGTCGTACTTTAATACCAGTCAGGGTCCGGCACGGTTGCTGTTCTAACCCTTAACCGGGCAATCCACAATTTTGTGGTTTAAAACCACATTTGTGGATTATTAAAGGTTTTAAGCCACAAATGTGGCAATATTAATATTAGCAGTACTTTGTTTGTAATAATTACTTTTGTCATATTTAAGCGAACTATGAAAAAAAAAAAGCGCTCATCAATAACGTCAAAGGTCATTTTAATCAACCATTAAGTGAGTGCATCCTGGCTCGCGCTGGAGCGAAGATTTTATTTTTTGATATTAATAACATAACTAAGTCACTTCCCGATAAGATTTTGCCTCCGTACCTTGACGTATCGATAGAGCATGTCTTGAAATCATCTTTTAATATCCAACTTATTTCAGTATTACTACGTTGAGAAATGATGATTTTATTCAGTTTGAAAAACACTGCCACATTTGTGGCAATGACTAGGATCCTCGCGTTCAACTGCGGCACCTATTTTTGATAACATAACTAAGCCTACGGTCACTTCCCGATATTAATAGTGAACGTGACTTGAGATTTTACCTCCGTACCTTGACGTATCGATATTAATAGACTTCACTGAGCATCATCCGTCTTGAAATATTAATATCAAGCTTATTTCAGTATTATTATGTTGAGAAATGATGATTTTATTCAGTTTGAAAAATACTGCCACATTTCAACGGTGGCAACGATCCACAAATGTGGCGCTCGCCCAGTTAAGTGCTAAATTTATTACCTACCCTGGTTCTCAAGATTAATACAAGTTTAACTTAATAATATTATTACACTGATGCTACCGTTGAATTGCACTAATTTGACTCATGATTCTGATTTTCAATGTGAATTTGATTGTTGACTTTGACACTTAACATCCTAGGCTGTATTAGTAATACTTCCTGGCTCCTGCCCAACAAATTTTCATAGCATGATTACTTTCCAGAGCATTTTCCACTCGACAGTGATCAACCTCAAAAATGTATTTAAAATATCTTTGCTTTTCACTGAAAATTTTTAACTACCTCATTCTTTGACGTCATTTTTATCAAGATCTCCTGGAACTCTGTTGTTTGTTCTTTCTTTTCTTTCGGACGGACGGACCGGGGGGGGGGGGGGTGGGGCGGGGTGCTACAGCCGACTAACCGACTTACCTGCATGCTGCGCCTCGTCTTGCGCCACTGGTAGTAGTGGTCTTCGACGTCAGCCATAGCCTAAATTGAGTAGCGCGAGGGACAGGGCGCGAACCATACGATGGAAGGAGTAGCTCTAGCGTGGTATTTGCAAAGCCTAGCACAGTTGAAAAACAAAATTAGGACAATACACTGTGGCAGAACATTTTTTTTCTTCAGATACTTGCAGTCCGTGTGGCAGAACATGGTTTTTTCTTCAGATACTTGCAGTCCGCAGCGGCGTGAGTGTGCGCGCCAGAGGGAGAGGCACTAGCTCTGACGGAAGATAGCACAAGCAGGAGGCAGGCACCATCGGCCGGCTGCTTGTCTGGCATGATCGGACTCATAGGCGCTACCGGCGGGTCGCTATCCAGGCATGTGGCACGAGGTAAGGAGCAGCACAGCTGGAGTGCACAAGGTAGGATAGCAGCAGAGCACAGCTGGACGCTCCTGCAGCCCCCCCCCCCCACACACACACACACACACACGCACGCGCGCGCGGCGCGCCCACACACATACACACATACACAGACACACACATGCATACACACATGCATACACACATGCATACACACATACGCGCACACCCTCGCTCACACACACACACAGACACACCCACACAATACATACATACATATGTACACATTCCTGGTCTGGCTCTGGTTTCCGGCAAGGCCGGACCAACGCATCGGCCAAAGCCCTCGAGTCCCCGTCCTGCGCCTGTTCAGAGGCCAGTGCAGGTGCTCGCGCGATGCACGCGTGCGCTTTACAGCTGTTCCTGCTGCCCTGCGAACGGCAGGCGACCGGGCAAGGTCCGCAAGCTCCCTTCGCCGGGTTCCCGATGTTGCGCTGCTTCCTGTTGGTCCGGGCCTGCGCGCTGGTCGTCGTCTCAAATCTCATTCTAGCCAACCACAGAGCAAGCAACAGTCTTTACAACAAAAAAACTGAATATACAGAGGAGTTATATATAATTAAGTATATACAGAATACAAAAATGTATGTCTTGTATGTATGTCTTGTAGTTGTAGGTGTACGTGAAGGAGAGGTGGTGTAGGTTAGGAGAGGTGTAGTGTGTAGGTGTAGGAGTGGAAGTGGTCCGGAATAAATATGATCGACTGGAGAACAAGGGGAAGGGGGGGGGGGGCAAAAATGTTGGGAGGGAAGCGGAGGAGGGTGTGTGTGTGTGTGTGGGGGGGGGGGGGTAGGAAAGGAAATAATGTGTGATGAGAGAAAGAAGGGGAGGGAGAGGGGAAGAAATAAAAAATGCGCTGCACTGGGAAGGGAGGAGGGGGGGGGGGGCAGTGGATGGGAAATGGAAGATGGAGCTCGCGTTGAAAAAGTAAGTTTTTCTTGATACTAATATAATAGCACTATGCACAAAAAATGTTATCACAAAAGAAAGTTGTAGGTGTATGTGTAGGAAAGCTGTAGTTGTCAGTGGAGAGGTACAGATGTACGTGTAGGAATGATGCAGGAAAGGTGTAGTTGCAGGTGTATGTGAAGGAGAGGTGGAGGTGGAGGTGTAGGAGAGGTGTAGGAGTGGAAGGGGTCCGGAAACAAATATGATCGACTGTAGAACAAGGAGAGGGGGGGGGGGTGGTATTTGAGGAGGGGAGGATGGAGGGAAGGATGCGATGGGCACCCGCCAGAGGCAAAAATGTTGGAAGAGAAACGGGAGGGGGGTGGATTGTGGGAAGGGAGAAAAGGAAATAAAATGTATGACGAGAGAACGGAAGGGGGGGGGGGGGGGATAAAAATGCGCTGCACTGGGAATAGAGGAGGGGGGACAACGGAAGGGAAAGGGAAGATAGGAGCTCGCGTAGGAAAAGAACGTTTGTCTTGATACTAATATAGTAGTACTGCTGTGTTGGACGGCACAGGGCGGCACAAGCGCCACATAATATTATACCATCATGCTGCATGTCTGTCTATATAGCTTTTCCAAGAGGAAGCGTTGATCTTTCGTTTCCGCAGGTGTTCATGGTGGACCAGGACGGCCCCTCTTCATCAGGTAGGTGAGAGAAAAGGCCGCAAGCTTTATTTTACGGTGCATTTCAGAAACGCACGATACCTGTGGGCACAGGGTAAAGGCAAGAACAACAACAACAACAAAAATAGCAACAAAAGAGGAAAGTTTGGGGGGAACAGGGATAGGAAACGACCATGGAACTTTTTCCGCTGTATAATGATGGCTGCTCCTGCGCGGGGTGACGAGTTTAGCCACACAAGCTGCGGTCTGGAAACGCATGGGCGCAAAACGCCTGAGTCAGGCGTTGTTCCACTTCGTGCGATGAGAAAAGGAAGAAGTAAAGTTTAGGGGCAAGCTTGATCTGCTATTCAATCGCGTTGGATGGTAGGCGGTGGTCGGCGGCGCATTGATATCGAGCAGTTGCTCAACTCAGAGGCTGAAGGTGAAAAAGTGCCCTGGACGCAAGAAGATGAATACGGTCGCTCTATGGACACGAAATCGCCGCACAATGGTTCAGTGTTACCAGAAGGAGAACTGGGCAGGACAGGGGGAGTGTTTGTATTGGGGTTAGGGTTACTAATAGGTGGACTGCTCGTCCAAGGGCTTGGGGAGGTGTTGCTCGTGCAAGGGCCGCGGGGATGTTGCTCGTGGCGGGCATGTTGCTCGTGCAGGGCCACGGAGGCGTGGCGCTCGTGCCGAGCTCTCATGTGGGGGTGTTGCTCGTGCAAGGGCCGCGGGGTGCGCGTGCAGCCTGCTTATGCAAGAACACGCCCCCTGCGGGGTTGGTGCTCGTGCAGAGGGGATGGCTTCTCATGCAGGGCCGCGGGGGGTGGTGCTCGTGCAGTGCCGCTTCTGCGGACTGCTGCGTGCAGCGCGCGCTATATATTATATGATGCAATATACTGCCCACGTTTCAGTTGATCTTGGCTTTACAGAAACGGATGCGGAGCTCCCAAAGCGATCTGTGCAAGGTCCGCAACCTGGCGGCAGATCATCGACTTGGGTAAGATTTGCGATTGTAGACTAGACAGCTTTACTTTCGCGCCTGGCATCGATTTGCACAGGATATGGTGAAGGAGCAACCAAGCGCAAAAGTAAAAATGACAAGTTCACTGAAAGGTATTTCCTCATACCGGCTGAGCTATGCCAATCCTTGCTATTGGCCTCCGCTCGGCCGGGCACATGACGCAAGAGCCTGCTGACCCCTTGTGCCTGCTGCCACCGTCGTACCTTTCGCGCGTCTTCTTGTGTGTAGCGGCGACTGGGGACTCCACGCACTATATGCAGATGCTTCTCGCACCTGCTAGTAGTAGGCATGCCCACGTCCAACCAAACCCGAAGCGCAAACGCCCTGACGGCCACAATGGAAAACGTACAACAGAAACCCATCGTCACATGTGTCCCGTATGTGAGAACCCAGTCGAAACGAGGGCGGTGACCAAGGCCAGTCCGAATAAGGGTAGGAAGTTTTATGTCTGTGTGCACTGTCCCCCTAGTAAACGCCTTTGGCTGGGGTGGGTTGGTGAGCCAGAGCTAGTTTATCGTAGATGCGATTTTTGCGGGTTAGTGGGGAACTATCAGTCTCAGTGTAGCAATGGTTGTGATTGGAGATCGCAATACCGGCCCCGCTTCGCGTATAGCGGAAGCCCATCTGCTCCAGTATTTCCGAAATTGACAGGTGTGCAATGCAGTGGTGGCAGCAGCAGTGACTGGCATGGTAATCCTGCGCCTGCCGTGACAAGCAGCAGAGCCCCTCCCGTAACTAGTGTGGCGGTGTTGTGCCAGGGGGTACCAGCGGATCCTGTCGTTGCGCTGGATAAAAACACTGCTGGAAGTAACAACTCTTCCCTCCCGGATTTGCTTGCCTCTCAGCAAAACATGCCCGCTCCCAATGCCCGCAAACGAAAGGAGCCATTTGCCGCGGATGGCAGCGCGGCGAGGAGGGAGATGGAGAAACAACGGGAGCCGCACCCCCCCTTGCCTCTCTCCTCACCTCTCGAACGGGAGACAACACAAAGCCCAAGGAAAGGAGGGTGGGAAGGGGCAGAAAAGCATCACTGCCTCACCGGCGCTGTAGTGGCTACGCCTGCTCCCCGAGCGGTGCATCGTAACAGCTCGGTAGTGAGCAACGCCAGCAGCAAGCCTTTCAATACCGCAACAGCGGCAACGGCAGCGTTGCAAGATGTGCCTGACTTGAAAGTCATGAAAAAAGAAGGCTATCCGCAAGCGCTGGCGCATTCGACACTGCTCCCCCAGATGAAGCTATGTGACTTCTTGATCACTTGGTTACACGGTTTTGAGCGACGGCCGACACTGCGGTGTCCTCTAGCAAAGAAGTGGCAGAGGCACGAAGATAAGTCATTGCGCCATGGTCAGCTGGTCTCACCAGATGCTAAGCTCAAGCAAGTGCTGAATACATTCCTCGCCCTTCTGGCCTACGCGCACACGTGCACACCGAACGGTCTTGCGCCTGATGCGGACAAGAATCCAATCCATGCTCGCACGGGGGACTCTGGAATCCTGTTTCTGGGACTTAAGGTCCTGGTCCCCTCACACGGCCGTCTGGATATCAGAGTAAGATTACCAGAGAGACCAAAATATGCCCAAGAGTCATTTTTGGCTTTCACTCCAGCAACAGCGTGAAGTGTTCCGTTTCCGGACAGGAAGCGAGCGGTAATGTTGTGGCGTACATCGAGCACATTTCGGATGTCCGCTTTGTTCTCCGCAATGGGAAAGAATCTATTGCTGTAATACGGAACTTGCAGACCACGAAGAATAAGTTGCCTGCACAAGCCGCGGATCCAAGCCAAAATGCTTGGAGATGCTTTCGGCTCAGGGTGCTTGCCAGTCAGCTTCTCGGGCCCGAGACCCTTCGGCAGTGGGACAGCACGTATTCTGTCTACACCAAACACCAGCACGGTGCTCCACTAGAGCCCGCGTACGTGATTAGTCCTGACCAATGCAAGGGCCTTCTGTCAAGCTGCGAGCTCTCTGCGCAACCCGTGGAAGTGATTCAGCGGTCGTCCCCTTCCTCTGCTGTTTCTGCTGCTTCCTCTGCTGTTTCTGCTGCTTCCTCTGGTGCGGACAGCCTCGGTGGTTTCCGCATCGTCCTCACCGTTCCGGACTCGGTTCTACCACAGAGTTTGCAGGCTCCACCAGCGGGTATTCCACCACGTCCCGAAGCGCGTGGCTGCGCCCAGCAGCCGCCCGTCGCAGATGCGTGCAAGGGTAAACATGGCACCGAAAATAGATGTGGTGACCCTGCTACACCTGTCCCCCCCCCCCCCCCCCCCGGAACACCAACTCTGTGCTCCTAGCCCCACCCCCACTACGCCAGCCAGCCTCGGCCCGCCAGGCTTCTTTCCACCGTCACCTGCCTTTCCTCCCCGTTTCGTTACACTCCTGCCCCCCATCTCTACTCCTGCATCTTCTCCAGCCACACCTCCGCCCCCACACAATGGACGTGACTGCTCATGTAGGTACAGGTGTGGCAATCGCAGCAACTCCTTCCCTGACAGCGAACAGCACAGTCTCCTCTCAGCAGCAACCACCGTCAGCTCCTGGCTTCCCGGCCGAACTGCCCAGTGAGGTGATGGAACTCGATTGTAGAGACTGCAGAGACCTCCAGTTGACTAAAAAGGAGAGGACCGCGTTGGAAGCATTCAGCAAATGGCTACACAGGAAAGGGTGGTGCCTGAGTGGTGCGGTGGAAAACCCTTTCGAAGCAGTTGCTTTGCTGCTCAACGCTTTGGGAATTGAGGGGGGAGGTCACACAGAAAAGTCTCTACGAAAAGGGTGTGAGGACATCTTCGGTAGGCTTCCTGCGGACGAGCAGCGGAAAATGGCAAAAGGTACTGGCTTCGAGCCAGCTGAATACAGAGCCTTGGTGGGGCAAACCCTCCAGGAATTCCAACTGCGACAAAAACAGTGGGAACAACGAAAAGACGACCGTATCAATATGCCACGTGAACCTGCGGGATGGGACGCAAACGTCGCCGAGCTGGTTTGCCGGCGGTTCCATGTTAGCATCCATACTCATAAACCACGGAAACGAGACCTAGATACGGGCGGCTCTCGGACTGGCCAGGGAGGCCACCACTTGCGTTACCTGACCATGGAGCGCTGATTTTTTCCCATTTGGAAACGTCCTGTGAGCGCCGAGACCAAACCGGCTGCCCCTCCTACTGCCGCTACCACTACCATTACTGCTCTGACGACTGCGACCACGGCCGCTGCGGCTAGTACCGCCCCTATTACGATTAGCACCACCACTGCCTCTGCCAGTACCACCACTGCAACGTTAAGTCCTAGTAGTACCACCACCACCACTCGTACTGCAAGTGCTGATACAGCGGCCACGGCCGCTGCCGCCAAGCCACCCAGCATGTCTAAACAACTGCTTCAACCACTGGTGCGTTGCCAATTAACGCTAAACAACCGAATTGGACAGCCTATTACCTTGCATTACTTGACACAGCGCATACTACCTTTCCTCACGGAATCAGACGCCCTAGATTGCAAGTGGAACTCCAACTGCGAGGAGGTTGACCACAAAGGAAGGCGTGACCCTGGCTTAGCCTTGCGTGAACCATTCTGCGATGGAATGAAATTTTGCCACGCGTACTCCTTATCTCAAGAGGAACGGCGCTTGTCTCCGGAGAGGCTGAAGGCTCTGTTACGCCCGAGACGCAAGAAATTTCGCAAAGACCTAATCACGACACTGACTGCAGCGTTAGAGCAGCAAGGGTTCAAGAATGTCAAACTGCTAGCCGAATCACGCCATGATCGCTTCGCTGCGAACTCGGGAGAGATGTACGTTCACGATGCGCTGCAGCGGATGGGTTACAATAGCTTTATGCGTTTATGGGTAAACGAGTTTCCCAGACATAGTTTGGAAAAAGTTGTACAAGCTGTAAATCTTGCCCGGCCAGATCTTCGGAGGCGCGATATCTTTCCGTACCAAATGGACGCGACGCGTGATGTACCAGGAGCACTTCCACCCAATCACAGAGAAAGACTGGTAAAGTCTGGAGCAGTTGTAACTGCGGACTCCGAGGAAGGGAAACGTCTGCTTGAGGGGCATAGGAACTTCCGACCCTGGTCCGAAAACAAGCCAATGGTGCTGCTACCAAAAGATCCCAGAGTGGGTGATTTTTGCCCGAAATTTGCAAAAGTCAACATGATGACTGCCGAGCTTCCTGATGGCTCCAAACGTCAGATTGCAGTGAAGCTGAACGAAAAATCGTACGATAAGACTTTGCATGTGCTTACGGTTGGCTGTTCAAACACCAATCCCGTCGGTAATAAGGCCTCTCAGATTGTCGCTAGCGATGACCCTAACATCCATCAAAACTTTCGTCAAGAGTCCTTTGCGAACCAGGGTTATACACGCCTGGAAATAAGCTGTTATACTCACCCGCTTACACTGCTTCCGTTGGGCTCCGAGCAAAAAAGGGCGCTCGATGACCTGGAAAACGCCGTATGAGTGCTAAGTCGCTGGTACAGTCTTCGATTAGCACAAACATTCACAAGCTTTACGCATCCAGGAAAAGCGTCACCCTATGGATTGACCTTGTGCGTTGCCAAGTCTGGCTGGACTGGTGGAAGGTCGCCGGGTGACAGCACTTCCCGTGTGGCGGAGGTCCTTCAAGACAAGTTTTACGACCATGCTGAAGAATGTGGCAGCGCTCATTGGAGAGCTGCCGCTGCGCGTTGTTTTTACGACGTACAAATTGCGAAGCCCTCAAGGGAATGTCATCCAAGGCCCAAGCCTGGATCTGGCCATGGACCGTTGGATGGAAAATTACACCACCACGGGAGAGCTTTCAAAGCCAAAGTACGGCTATCACCGCGTGGAGAACATCCAGTGTGGTGCCACCACCCTCTGTCTGGCGCAAGCGTCCACTGCAGCTCCACAAGTCTTCACACGCACTGGTTATGCCTTCGAAGTGGAACCGAGGCTGACAAAGCAGTTGGCGCGGCATAACATTGAGCCCAAGAACAACTCCAAGCTCATGGGACTGCCGTGGACAATTTGCATCAGCGCAGATGAATGTAAGCAGGTAAGGAGCCTGAAATTGCACGAGCTCTTTCGCCGGAACGAAGCAAGTTTAGAAGCCTGGTGTAAATCGCTACAGCAAGCTCGTCTCCCTGGGAAGGGCAGCTTGAATGGCATGCAGGGCTTGCCAGTCAGTGTAGGCCTGCCTATCTCTGAGTTCAAGACGCGGGACCTGAAAGACATCGAAGCAGGTGTCTACATTTTGGTTCTGGTGGAACGCCATTTTTTTGCTGGAAAGTGGATAGCGCTGGCCTTAATTCAGCAGGAAAATTGCCCGGGTGTGAAGGTTCGAGTTCCAGAGAATGTTGGTGGCCAGGACTTGCACAATCATTTAAACACGGCTGCCAGTGGCCCAAAGAAAATCCAATTGCATCGGCTTCTGTTTGCGTCCTTGCCTGAGAATGGGAAGCAGGTCAAGAAGGGCACGCATGTCTTTTTAACCAAGGGAGTACGTGGTGAGCGCCCGGAGTCGATGCTTGCCTATGCTAATTGCAAGAGGGTAGACAAGAAATTGGAAGACTGTCACCGTCCTTTCGACTGCCAACCTACCTCACATACAAAGGTTATGAAAAAAAGGAGACACGGCAAACATTCTCTTTTGGCACTTGCAGAGAGATATGAGCGTGGTTTGCTTGACTGATATCCGCGAAGCTAACAATATGCCCCTTGTTCTCGAACAAAAGATGGGTAGGGAAATGCATCGTGCCACACAAGAACACCGCGGGGAACCAATCTTGTTTTCGGTGGAAAGTGTGCGTGCCAAAACCAAGAGTTCCAAAAAAAGAACCACGTTGCAGCTGAAGGCTACCATTCGGGGAAACAAGATCGATTTGCCTGGTGTCGATGAAGCCGCTACCGAGACCTCGACTTCAGAATGCAAGCTTCCAGTCGCAAACGACCCGGCTTGGTCCGATTCTGATTGCCACGAAGATGCTGTGGTAAAAACAAGGGCCAGAGCGGTCAAAAGGAAGGAACCCTACCCACAGATAGACGACGCAGACGGATCCGACTCGAGTGATAAGGATTATGTGCCGGATGCCAATCACTCCGAAGATGACAGTTCTTCCAAAAATGAGCATTTGTACAATCCCAATAGTGACGATGAGGAAGAGTATGACAGCGAGGAAGAAGGCGATGAATCATCGGATGAAGAGGAAGACTGAAATTTGTGGAGTGTACCTCGCGAGCTAGTCTGCACTTTATTGAGACAGGCATTCCACACGGTACAGCAAGTCGATGCCAGCGAGCGGCGCTTGAGTTAGCAGTCTGGCTGCTGGACCAGCGGCGCTCCTGGAGCACAGCGACGTGGACCTGGGCGAGGGTGCCACCACGTATCTTCCGGTAGCCCGGCCAGCTCTGCCTGCTGCAGCAAGAACAATGACTGTCATACCGCCGCTGCTAACCTTCTCTCAGCCCCGTCCGCCCTCCATCTGCGGATGGCGCACCGTGTCTTCTGGAAACAGTGGCAGTAGCTGCAAGATGTCCTGGCGCAGAGAGACATTGTTGCGCCGATTTGCTTGCCCTGCTGGGTCCATTCAAGTTGCATCGAAGCGGTGGAGACATATTCAAGGAGGGGTAGATTGCCGCATACGTTTTGAATTGTGTGACTCTATATGTGCGGCTGATCAATCGTCCAAGCAAATCGGCGCAACAGTTTCTTTCTGCCTCCAAGCAAATCAATTTTAGGAACCTTTCCGTTCTTACATTTTATTTGCTTCGCCGTGCCGATGCTGTTGGCAGCGATATCACGCAGCAGAGTCTGTTGTGCATAAACGAGCGAACAGCAGTTTCGAACATGAACTCTCCCTCCTTTATGATTTTCCCGCACATTCTACTTAGTGAAGACAGGCCTAGCTATCCGTACTACTGGGGATCAGTACCTTCGTACATGCACAGCTGAATTTGCAACCACCCCTCCCCCCTTCTCCCCTCCCCCCCTCCCCCTCCGACTTGCACCTCCTCCATCCATTTCTTCACTGGTGCCTTTTGGCGTCACCACGTCGTTTGCCAACCAAGCATATCGCGTCGCGCCGTTCACATGCCTTCCTAAGTGCACGTTCATTCGAATCAAAAATTGAATATCAATACTAGAAATCATTTCAACTAGAATTTTTTTTGTAAATATTAATACATTCCAACGGACCAGATCCTACACGATTTCGAAATTATAAATGAATTTTTCTCATTCATCACCCACCTGCGATCAGTTTTTCCCACTACTTTTTTAATAAATACGATTTTCCGGAAAATTCCAAAAATAATATACAGGACCGGCCGACACCAATTTGGGGGGGGGGACCAGGGGATTTTCGGATCTTTTTTGCACTTCGTAGAGCCCGCCCGAGCAGAGCCCGGAGCTGCTCGGGCGGGCAAGCCCGGAGCTGCTCGGGCGGGCAGTCCAAGCAAAGACAGCAGAGATGCACAGTTGACAGCTCAGTCTTTTGCTTTTTGTTCGGGCCTTCCTGAGCAATGTCCGATGCCGACATGTTTCCCTTTTCTTTTTCTTTATTAATACTACTTTTGTTAAAGCTCAGAAACAAAAAAAAAAAAAAAAAAAAAAAAAAAAAAAAAAAAAAAGAAGGAGCATGTTAAAGCAGAAGGCCTGATCTGCGCCTGCAAAAAAAAAAAAAAAAAAAAAAAAAAAAAAAAAAAAAAAAAAAACTGTAGGCAAAGCAAGTCTTTTTCTCCCCCCTCCAACCACCCCCCCCCCAAATATTCTTGAAACAAAGCCCCCCCAAAAAAAAGATATGACTAAAAATACATTCATTCAGGTTTTGGTGAATTTTTTCAGAGCCGAAAAAGTTTGACACAATCTTTTGTCGATAGACTTTTTAATGACTGTTCACTGCTTTGTACAAAAAATTATTAAACTTAACACCTCGATTCTTACGGAAAAGAAGAACAAAAAACAACAACTTTTCAATGTCCTTAAGTTTTCCTTTTTTCTTTCTCTGCCAACAAAAAAAACCCCCCAAAGAGGCTTTTAGGCGTGCTTGGCGCGCTTGTTGGCAAAGATTTCGTCCGCTTCAATGTGCTTCAATAATGTGGACTGCCGTCTTTGGCTACACGCATACCAGAACAGCTTGTAAGAGACCAGACCGCTGGAGTGGATGTCGCCGTTGACTTTCTCGTCGCTGCCGTAAAAGATAATTTGCGAGAGCTCACGGATCTCTGCCATCAGGCCTTCCGTTCCCGCTAACAGATGGAAGCCGCTGGCGCCGAGCGTAGAGAAACCGTCCTGCATCTTGCGCAGAGACTGTACCAAATCGCTGCCGTAGTCGTCTCCAGCTTGGTCGTCGGGATGATCTGGGAGCATGCGCAGCCACAGCCCGTGCGTGTCCAGCACCATGAAATCACGGCTGCCGCCATGGTTTGCGCTCATGAGTAGAATGCCAAAGCTTGGCCACATGAACGCCTTCAACGGTTTGAAGCCCAGGCTCATTTCCAACTCCGCCGCCAACGCAGCGCACAACGACTGGCTGGTCAAGGGTGTGAATTATTGGAACCAATCTCGAAGCAGGCCGATGCGCAGGCGGTAGCTTTCACGGAGCTGAGCAAGCATCTTGTCGGACAAATGGTTCTTCGTAGTTTCCATAATTCCACGCCAAGTGAAAGTTGTTGACGCGCGGCATGGGCACTACGTCCTGCAAAGACTGTAGCCAGGACACCGCCGGCTGCACGACGGTGGTGACGTAGTGGCCCACAAACACCAGGCCGCCACGACCTTTCGCAAACAGTTTGTTCACGGTGCCGGGCGGCCAGGGCGGGACGTAGCCCTCGTCCAGGAGCCGGGTCACGTCAATCACGTCGAACCAGTTGAGGTTATTGCCCGGCACCAGTGTTTCTAACAGATCGGCGGCGGCGCCACGGGCCAGCGTATGGCAGGCGAACAGGTACAGTTGGTACAGTTGGCGGACGCTGACGTCTATGGCGCACGAGATGTACCACACCATTGTACGCGAGCCACGGCCCGACGTCACCTGCAACGCCAGCTTGTCAACCGGTGCATTGGTTAGTAGGTGCAGCGCGCGCACGACCGTGCGGTACAGCAGCTGTCGGAGCGGCAGGTCGAGCTTCGCCTTCTCGGTGCAGGCCTTGGGGAACTCGACGCGGAGCACAAAGGGCATAGTAAAGTCGATCTTATGGTGGACAAAGATCAGATCGTCAAACTTGTTGAACTGACCCAGGCTCGAAGACGGAGAACCCGACTTCGCAGCAATGATCTTTCCCTTATTTTCGCGGGTCTTGCTCTTTTTGAAAAATTGCGGGAGAGACGCGTGACATCAAATTTTTTTGTTTTGGGGAATGTCTGAAGAAATTCAACACAAAAACAAACAAACAATAAAAAAAAGAAATACTGTGCATGACAGAGAGCGAGACAGACACACGCGTATTACACACACACACGCAACCAAGAAGGAATTTGCAATATATACGCACAACTTTGCATGCAACATATACACAGCCCCAAAAAAATCAACAATCTGTGTACACACTAAAACAGACTTTTTACACACACACACACACAACCAATCAAAACAAACCTTTACACAACACGCACACATACACACACACAAACACACACACACACACACACAAACACACACACAACACACACACACACACAAACACAAACACACACACGCACACAAACACACACACAAACACACACACAAACACACACACAAACACACACACACGCACACACAATCTCCAAGAATCTTGCAAAAAGACACACGCACACACACACAACCATTCAAAACAAATCTTTACACAAACACACACACACACACAACCATTCAAAACAAATCTTGACACAAGCACACACACACACAACCATTCAAAACAAATCTTTACACAAACACACACACACACACACACACACACAACCATTCAAAACAAATCTTTACACAAACACACACACACACACACAACAAAAGCACACACACAATCTCCAAGAATCTTGCAAAAACACACACACATCACAGACAAAAACACACGCATACATCACAGACGAAAACACACACACACACACACACATACTCAGGGTTATACCTTTTGCGAAAGGAAGTACAGTAATACAAGCAGCAGGGGGGGGGGGGGGGGCAGAAATTGTTGCGCTGCGCAATGCTGCCAACCTTGGGTGTGCGCAATGCTGCCAACATTGGGTTGGACAATGACGCCAACATTGGGTTTGCACAATGACGCCAACATTGGGTTTGCGCAATGCTGCCAACATTGGGTTTGCGCGATGCTGCCAACATTGGGTTTGCGCAATGCTGCCAACATTGGGTTTGCGCAATGGGAGGTTTTGCCATCGGGTTTGCCCCCCCCCCCCCCCCCCCTCTCGCCTCCCTTACAATCGTTGTGCGTCCCTTTGGCCGAGGTACAACCCCTTTCCTGATTGTGTTGTGCGTAGAGGTTTGTTTCTTTTGGTTGCATGGTGTGTTAAGGATATGTTTTCTTTTGGGTTGCATGTATGTTTTGAGTGTGTAAGGTTTTTTTTTCGTTGTGTGTGTGTGCTTGTGTGTGACACATGTGTGTGTGTGTGTGTGTGTTTTGTGTGTAAGGTTTTTTTTCGTTGTGTGTGTGTGTGTGTGTGTGTGTGTGAGGTTTCTTTTTTATGTTGTGTGTGTAAGGTTTCTTCTTTCCGTTGTTTGTGTGTGTAAGGTTTCTTTTTTCTGTTTTGTGTGCGTGTGTGTGTGTGCTTTGTGTGTAAGGTTTTTCTTTTCATTGTGTGTGTGTGTGTGTGTGTGCTTGTGTGTGTGTGTGTGTGTGTGTGTGTGTTTTTGCGTGTGTGCCTTTTGTGTCTTTGGGTCGCATGTGTGTACAGAAAGGCATGTTTCTTGGGTTTGCGTGTATGACAGTGTGTAGAAGGTAGTTTCTTGGGTTTCTGCGTAGAACATATTCGCTTTGGGTTGTCACATTGCGTCTACGTATGTGTGTGCTTGAGCTGCGTGTGTAGAGGGCCTCTTTGACTTTTGTATAAGTTAGTTCTCTAAGTTGTGTGCTTATAGACCTCTCTCCATCTCTCTCTCTCTCTCTTTCTTTCTCTTTCTCTATTTCGCTTCTGAAAAGATATATATTCATTTGTTCTTGCATGCCTCGGTGTGGCATGCAAGCCCAACAGCTCTCTCTCTCGCTCTCTCTCTCTCTCTCCATTTCTCTCTCCGTTTCTCTCTCCATTTCTCTCTCCGTTTCTCTCTCCATTTCTCTCTTTCTCTCTCTCTCTCCATTTCTCTCTATATATATCTCTCTCTCTCTCTCATGTGCTCTGTGGTCTTTGACTTTTGTGTGTGTGTGTGTGTGTGTGTTTATAGAGTTTGTTGTGTATGGTATGCGTATGTCAATTTTCTTTTTTTGACGCGCGTGTGCGTGTGTGTGTGTAGTGCAAAACTTAATACCTCCTTCAAGCCTTCCGCGCCCTCATTTTCTCCAAGCACGCGTGCACTCCCCCCTCCTCGCCCGTGGCCAAACGCGCCAAACTATGTGAGTCGAACCCAGAAGAAGATACAAAGGGCCCGACTGCCGACCATCAAGGAGCTCCTAGTACCAGCCTGCCAGACGTTGCGTCCGCTGGCTACGAGTTCGGAGAACCAGACAGAACCTTCCCGCTTGACGTGTTCACCAACAGCCTCAACGAGGGTATCAACGGCCACCGCCTGGCTGACCTGCGGGTCTCTTCTTGTCGCCAAGAAAAATACGTGCAAGTCGAGCTACGCGTGAATGGCCCGGGGCTACCAAGTAGCAAGGACCTACCGCAGCAGCCAGTCACAGTGCTACGCGCACGCCGTCGAATGCCCAAGGGCCTGCAGGCAGAAGAAATACGGGCCTACATCAAGGAGCAAGTTACATGTATCGCTTACGAAACACTCCGCTGGCTGCGCGAAGAGATGAAGATTCACGACACCGCGCACTTTGATTTCTATTTGTACACGAGCCTGGATCCGAACGAGGATCAAGAAAACAGAGACAATTGCCTGGACGTGCAATACGCTACGCGCTACGTGCAATGTGTAGGGACGCCGCACCCTGCGCTGCCCAAGTTCCAGGCAATTTACCGCACTCAAGAAGCCAGCCTGCTACCGCCAGAGGTCCTGAGCGACCTGGGCAAGGAGCTGGACGACAAGTACGACCGGCATGAGCATCTTGACTTTTCTTTTAAACTCACCAGTTTCAAGGAACAGCTTGCAGAGGCCAATGACAAAATTGGCACCCCCTGGCTCGTTGTTAATACGCGTCCCTTTCATCACCTCGTGCAAGTGTACCTAGAACTTCGTAACCGCCGTAATCGCTCTGGCCGACGCGCCGATGATGCAACCATCCTCTTCGCACAACGCACTTTAGATCCTTGGAGAGGCGCGGACGTCCGTGCTTACATCCTGGGCCACGTCACCCTGTTACCGGGCAGACTACCTTGGCCTGGCTCAAGCAAGCCGTTACAACCCTTGGCTGGTCTGACGACCTGCATAAAAGACTGGACCCTACCCAGATCACCAGAAACACGAACGGCAGCGCGCGAGGCTTTAAACTCTTTTGCCTGGAGATCAGAGCTCGGCCTGGCCGCTACACCCCGAATTGCTTGGCGAGGCGGAAGACATTTCTAGTACCGGCGCAACGGCTGGCGACGACGGTACTAGCAGCGACGACGACGACGACGACGGTATCATCTAGGATTTTCGTGACACTTTTTTTTTAACGCTCGAAAAGAGAGAAAGGAGGAGAGGCAGCCTCCTTTCTTTTCCCTTCCAAGCCCCCCCCCCCCCCCTGCTTAGCACGGGGCTGAGACATTTTTGTTTTGAAAGCAAGTTTTTCCCCAAAAAAAAAAATCAATAAACAAAAAATTTTTTGTGTCTGTGTACCAGCGTGCTTGTAGTAAGCCATTATTCTGCGCCCCCCCCGGACCTTTCTTTCAATTACCAAACCATTTTTTAGATAGTTGAACTAAAAAAAAAAAAAAAAAAAAAAAAAAAAAAGAGAGACAGCAGAATTAAACATGTCTTTTGAGGTTGCTACCATTTCGACTTTGCCATTCCTTTTTCTGAGCGGATTAGGTAACTTTGAGCATAACGCTGCCGCACCTTCCTGCCACATCAGCTGCCAAGAGCTTTTGATCAGCATATTCCTCCTCGGCTAACGGTTCTCTCATTTTGTCGCCCCCCCATACCGGACAAATTAGTGGGGTATCTGTCTTTCCCAAAACGATACCTGCTCAACAGCACGTTCCAGCCTGCGATTTGCATCGTTCACGTGCGCAACAGCACGTTCCAGCCTGCGATTTCCTGCTTTTATATGCTTAGTCTCTTCCTGTGCAAGTTCCGCTGATGTTTGCAGTTGAAAGCGCGCAAATCGCACCCTGACGCGCGGCTCCCCGTTGTACAGAAACGTGGAATCTCCGGCAAGCTTTCCAAGCAACGTTCCCACCCACTTTGGCTACCACCATCCCTTCGTTGAAGTGCTTCTGGGGTGTTGATGTTGATAAAATATTGTCTAGTAGACATTTCAAGCAAATCATCACGGCTTAGAAGTTTCGTTGCCTCCGGCTTTGTACGTGTGGATAGGATAAAGCCTGTTTCCGCATGCTGACTCAACAAATAGTCGAGGTAGAAAAGCCAGGGCTGACGCAGGGCGTAATTTCGACCCCCAGGGCCTAGTTGTTGTCGGAAAGCCGCATTGTTCTCGTTTTGTACCTGCTGCTTTACTTTTTCGAAATTGTAGACTGCAGGAACTTTCCTTTCCATCGAGCTAAGACTTTTTTTGGTGTCAAACAGTCTGGCTTGTTTTTGTTTTTTAAAACTTTTTATTTTACGTATCAAAAAAAATTCAAAGAAAAATTTCAGGACAACAACAACAACAAAAAAAAAGAACGGAAAGAGGCCTTTACCCTCGCCACTTCTCTCCTGACCTAGTACCTGCAGGTAGGGGGGGGGGGGGAAAGGAGGGTGCAAGGAAAAAAGGGGGGGGGGTGGCGGAATGGTGTCATTCCCTTCCCCCCGCTCCCCCATTTCGCCAGATCTCGCCAGATCTCGCCACCCCTTTTGTCTTTTTTTTTCTTGGGGGAGGGGCCTAAATTCCGGGCCTCATCGGAGGTTGTCTAGCCATCCTCGTCCGCCGTCTCCGCACCCGCACCCGCTACAGGCGCGGGTGCAGGGTACGCCGCCACCGTCGGCTGCAGCCGCGCCGCCACCTCGGCGAACGCCGCGTGCCGGCCGAGCGCCGCCAGGTTGTTCCGCCGGTACTTCTCGTCCGCTGCGCGCAGCCTGCGTAGCAGGTCCGCGTCGGGCGCCGTCAGAAATCTCTCAGTGGCAGGGAGGCAGTCGCCCGACTATGGCAGCCACTGGCTAGCGTGGTGCTGCTGGTACACGTAGTCCGCGAAGTCCCGCGCAACAGTCTTGGCGGCCGCCGTCGAGGTTAGCGCCCGCTCGCGCAAGAAGTAGCTCAGCGCCACCGGGTCCTGGCACAGCGGCTGCTTCCGCCGGCAACCACGCGTCGTCCGTGGCCGTCGGCAGCGGCGCCGCCGCGCTGGTCAGCACCGTGGGCAGCAGGTTCATCATCGTGAGGTTGTACGAGGCCGAGCCGTGGTCTACCTGGCCCGTTAGCAGCTGCCGGGGCCGCGCGTAGCAGTCCTGCAGGATTTCCAGCAGCAGGCGCTGCAGCAGGTCGGGCCACAGCCCGTACAGCAGCGCCTGCTCCGCGATCTCGAAGCAGTCGCGCGTCTGCCGCAGCACCGCGCCGCCGGCCGGCCGCTCGCTGTCGTCCAGCAGCAGGTCCAGCACGTGCCGGTACTCCTGCAGGTCCTGGCACTCGCCTTTACAGCGGTTCTGCCACACCAGCTGCAGCAGCTTCTTGCGGCACGCCGCGTAGTCCGTCGGCTCCGGAAAGTTCTTCGCGTCCTTCGCGAACCGGAACACCGGCTGCTCGCCCTCGGCGTACATGCCGCGGCGCACCGCGCTCTCCTTGCGCGCGTTCTCGATGCGACCCTCGTGCGCCTGGAACAGCCTTCGCGAACGCACGCAGTTCGCGTAGTAGCGCTGGGTCATCTCGGCGTCCGCGTCCACCGCCAAAGACTGGCTGAACTCCAGGTACGGCAACTTGTAGTCCAGCATCGTCTCGGGAGGCTCCCACGCGCGCGCCAAGAACCCATCGTCGTCCTCGCCGTCCTCGACGGTGCTGCCAAATTCGTCGGTGTCCTCACCGTTTTGCGACACGTGCTGCCGCTTGCGCGGCCGTTCTTGCGCGCGGTGCAGCCCGCGCATGTCGCCATTTCCGCCGTTTGTGCCATTTCCACCGTTTCCTTTCAGGAACGCGCGCGCCAGCGCAAACAGCACCTGCCGCTGCTGCTGCAGCTGCAGCTCCTGCGGCGCCAGCAAACCGACCGCCTGCATCAGCACGCTCGGGTCCTCGTCGTCCAAGAACGGCTCCAGCAACGCGAACTGCGACAGCGCCGGCGCGCGGCCCAGCGGGAAGCCGCGGTCTGTACCAGCCGCTGGATCGATCAGCGGGCTCACGGACGAGTGGAACACGATCTCGATCGCGCGCCGCGCGATCTCGATCGCGCGCCGCGCCAGCAGCCGCACCATCGCGTTCAGCCGGTGCATGAAGCGCTGCGACGCCAGGCGCCGCACGCCCAGTGACGATGCGCGCTCGCAGAACTCGCCCATCACGCGCGACGTCACGTACAGCCGCACGCCCGCCACGAAGCCCAGCGACTGAAGGTAGTAGTACATCGCGATCAGCGCGTTGTTGTCGCGCACCCAGCGCGCCAGGTCGTGGCGCCGCGCCTCTGCTTCTTCGTCCCGTCGTCGCTAGAGAAACTGTGCCACGCCTCGCAGCCTGCACGTACCCGCCCCGGCACGTAGCGCGTGTGGAACCGGTCGCGCACGGGCTGCGAGATGCGCGACGGGTGGATGTTGGTGTTCACCAAGTGCGTCCCGGTCACTTGCGCCTGCGTGTACTCGTGGAAGCGCTGCCCTGTGTCCTGGTCCGTGCGCAGAAAGCTGAAGCCCATGGTCTTGCTCCACAGCATGCTCTTGACCATTTCAGTGCGGTCTTCTTCATCTTGATCCCCTCGCGGGTTGCTACGGTACCCTTTGCTCAGCTCGTCCATGATTGTGATTTGTCCTGACATGTCGAAATTCCCTGCCAATGCCTTAGCGCTCATGCCCAGCTGCGTACGCACGCTTTCCTTTATCAAAAAATGGTCTGCAAGTAGCTGATGCAGGTGCGACTTGCCCGTGCTGGGCGGGCCGTACATCATCATATACATGTACGTCCCGACGGCACCTGCAGTCTGAGCAGCCGCGAGGGCCACATGAAACTCTTCGTTCAGCGGGCCGCGGTACACCGCTTCTAGCAGGCTGTTGAGCCGCACCAGCTGACAGTCCACTAGGCCCAGATTGCTTGCCGGCAGCGCCTGATAGTAGTAGAATGACGGGGGCAGCATGACATTTGAAAACGGCGACTTGCGTCCTTTTTTCAGATGATTCCAGGCGGCCGCCTGTGCATCGGAACAGGCACCTGCTACATTCAGTGTGTTCAGCACCAGCGACTCTACGCGCCGGCGCAGCTGTTGCAGCGAGGTCCACGAATGAACGCAGCATTCCTCGCGACTGGCCCCGCGAGCTTGCAGTGCAGTTATTTCTGCTTTGATCTTAGCGCGCCCGTCCCTCATCATCTTCTTGACCGCCTCCTGATTCGCGCCCCCGGTTCCAGCGGTTGGTCGCATCTGCAGCGCCAGCTTGCGCGCCTCTTCGTTTGCCTTTTAAACTGTGTCGCACACGGATGAGCTCAGCAAGAACTCGGCCAGCAGCTCCTGTTCGGGCAATTCCGCCTCGTCGACTAAGTCCTCTGCCTGCGGCATCGGAAGGCGCAGGTTCACAATTGTTTGTGTCAGGAGCTGCCCTGCCAAACGCCAATACAATTTAGGCCAAGGAACAATATAGCCGACGCCTGGCTTCAAGTAGCTCTCGAGGCTGGTAACCTCCGCAGGCAGATTGCTTGGCAGGCCGCTGCGCAAGAAACGCGGGTGCATAAACACTGCTGGATCTAACAGGGACCCTGGCGCGACACGATTGCTACCGGCGCTGTCGTGCAGACACTGCAACAGTTCGTCTTGCATTCCCAGCGCGCGCACTGACACGACGTTTGCGTAGCGCGCCAGAGTCTCGCACGCCCGGGCCAGGTGCCTTCTGTAGGTCAAGATATGTGCATCTTTCGTGAATGGCGGACGAGTTTGCGCTTTCGCACCTTTCTTCTTCTTTTCGAACTTTTTGGCAGGCCGAGCCTTGGAGTGCTTTTCTTCTGGGTCATGGTTCGCGGTGTCGTCGTTATTTGTGTCGTAGCCTGCGTCTTCCTCGTCACTGTCCGAATCCACTCCGCTCTCAGGAGTCTGGTAAGCCCCGCGATATTTAAGCAATTTGTTGACGAAGCGACACAGGTCAAAATCAGGAGCATTAATCCACAGCCACAGCGCGTGGCCCACGCACTGCTTTTGTGCATCTAAGATCGATGAAATAGCAGTAATTTTGTGGGGAATCCCGTTGGACCCTCCTCGCAGTTTGGGGTGGGTGCAAACCGCCCACCAGAGCGCGCTCAGCGAGTTGAAGGCCGAAGTGATTCCGTTGTCCTCGGCCGAGCCCAGAGGAGTGGGACGCGTCAGAAAGCGAGGTGGTAAAGTAACCTGCAGACATATCGCGGCATCGCGGATGAGGTCCGGGCCGCGATCATTCTGGTTGTCAAACACAGTTTCCGCCCCGAGCTGGTCATCATCCTCCTCGTCGTCCTCCTCTTCTGGGTCGTCGTCGATTGACAATCTTTTTTTTTGGTTGCTTTTTTTTCGCTACTTTCTGCTTTTTGCGCGGGATCGAGGTATAAAATGGGTGCGAACCAACGAACCCGGTTAGCTCAACAGGTTCAGCTTGTACCTGGGCGCTTTAACCACGCCCGCCATCGCTGTCAGGGAAAAAATGAGCAAGCGACAAACAGGCGCTGTTGGCTAGCAGCTGTTGTTTCGCCCCCCGCCTCCTCCCTAACCCTGCCTGCCCCCCTTTTTTGCAACCCCCCAAGATAAAGGCAAAGATTTTGGCAAAAAAGAAAAGGAGGCCTGCCGTTTTTTTGTGTGGGTGTTGACAGATTGCCTTTTTTTTGGGGGTGCGGGGGGGCCGTTGGCAAAAAAAAAGCAAAGAGGGGGTGGGGGGCCGGCCTAAACCTGTTGGCTAGCTTTAAACAGGATTTGTGAAACCGCTACCACATTACCGGTAGAAGCATCACGTGGCAAGATCGAAAAACCCAAAGGTCCGCCCCCCCCCCCCGCCCCCCCCCCCCCACCGCTCTTGCAGTTTGTCTGCCCCACCGGGCTCCCTCCCCTGCCGCCGTAACAATGGCACTGTCGCTTCGAAACAGAATCGTGGGTTGCAAAGGTTTGCATTTGGTTTGATGCAAGTGCATGGGAGCTGGCGGGGGGGGGGGGGGGGGGGGCGGCGCGGATGACACAAAGGCCAGGCCGCAAGTGCAAATGAAAACAAAAACTAAAAGATAGCTTGTTTGTGGGCGGGCATTGGACCAGAAGGGCCTGCCTGAGAGGGGGGGGGGGCCGCACAAGGTTTTTTCTTTGAGGCTGGAGAGAAAAAGTGTGGGAGGCGAAAGACGAGAGGGGAAGTAGAAAAAAAAGGAGGGAGGGGGAGAGAGTGAAGAAGGATTAGGGACTTGCTTTACTGCAGCATGTTGAGAATCATCATTTTTTGTTTTTTCTCTTGAGACATTACCAGCGCTCCTGGTGAAGCGCCTGTCCATGTCAGAGTCATCCCCGAATAGGCTCACTCAAGATGCCAAGAAAGATTCCAGCGCGGCCCGGCTCTTTAAAAGTCGGTTTCAGAATGCGGAAGCCATAGGCACTTGCGACGACGGCGCGCAGCTGCGCCTGTCTCCGGCGGGGAGGCTTAGCCTGCTCTCTCTACCGGAGAGCGAATGGGAACCGGCCTGCAATCTATGTTTTTTGTGCTGGGACCGCGCCAGGCCCGCGGAGGCTGAAGTTGATATTGACGGCCACGCCAAGCTGTGCCTAGAATGGATGCACAGGGTCGCGCGCAAAAGGCAACGCCTGCGCAAGCGCAAACGGCGCCGCGGTTTGCAGGCAGAGCAGCGCCCGCATAAACAACAGTGCAAGCAACATCAACAAGAGCAGAATGCCCTACCTCTCGCTATAACAACAGACAACTCAGCAGCTAAGGCAACTGGTGAAGTGGACGCGCCAATTTGTGCGGAGAACGAGCTCGTGAATCGCCAAAAGAAGAAGCGCCGGCTGGACGAAGGCAGCCAGAGCAGCCAGAAGCGCCCACGACACGACACTGTCGCGACAATATCCGCTGTCCAGTTGTGGCTGCAGCGCCTGGCCAAGGCCGAGCCGTTTGTGGAACGGAGGCCGGGAGTCAAGATGCTACAAAATTATGGGGTTGGTTTAAAAGTTGTCAATAACGAACGCTTGGTGTTCAAAGAATGGCGTGTAGGCCAAGCCTCTGCAGACAGGTCAGCGTGCCAGGCCTGTTACCAAATACAAAACCTTGCGACCGTCGCGACTGTCCGCCAGGACCGCGAGTGGTCAACCGCATGTATTCAGCACGGTGAACGAGAAAACCAGACAACTACCGCGCCGCCCGAGGGCGCAACCACCGCCCGTGAAAAAACCCAGCAGGGTTCCGGACGCGCTGACAAAAGACGGTACCAGTGTACCGAATGTGAAAGTCGCTTTACGCAAGCTTGTAACCTCGAAACGCACAAACGCGTGCACACCGGGGAGAAGCCGTACCAGTGTGCCGAATGCGACAAGCGCTTTGCGCAAGCTGGTAGCATCACAGTGCACAAACGCATGCACACTGGCGAGAAGCCGCATAAGTGTACCCAATGTGACAGCAGTTACAACAAAGAAAACGGCTAACTAGGGGGGGTCACTTTTTCCGAAATTTTTCAAGACATTATGTCAATTTCTCCCAAACTAACAGGAGCTTATTTATATTGCTTCCACTGTTTGTAGAAAGCATAGGAATGATAATAAAAAGTGTTTTTATTAATGTTAAATCACTTTAACTTAAAAAAAAGACTGATTTTTAACCGGTCCGAAACCACGGTTTACGACGATTTTTCTATGTTTATTTGGTGTCGGCAATCAGAATATAACAGCGTGCCGTTGCGATAACAAAGTAAACCAGCTTTATTTATCATTATAGCATTATTTTACTTTATTTTCCTCACTTCTACTCACAAATTAGCTTGCGGACCTAGTTTTTTTTAGGTAGGGGGACGTGTCGGGAGGGGAAGGATAGAGGAGGAGTGGAACGGAGAGAAGCATGCAACGAAGATGCAATTGATTTGCACACATATCGTTTTAAGCAAATATTAACTAATTATTATAATATTACAGAAGCTTAGTTGGATTTGAAATTGATCTGAATGATAGGTGCTCACGTGCACACGCAGGCATCAAAAAGATCAAAGTGTATCTCCAAGTGCCTACAAAAAAAAAACAAGCTGATTGCATGTACGAGCGAGGATAGCCTACCTTTGCATGCATACACATGTATTATTTGTGATTCAATGCCATTGATGCTAGAGCAAACTCAAACCAAGGTGATGAGTTAGTGTGGGTGCTGGGCGTGACGTTAACGTTCCGGGGAGGTGTGGTGTTTACACAAGAATCACGAGCTTGCAATATAGCAAGAAGTTTTGCAATATCGCTAGTCTCGTTATTCTGTTTGTTTTTGTTAGTTTTTCTGCTCTTTGGCTGCTCTTGCTCTTCTTCAGTATCTTCTTCGTCTGCCTCATCGTTTACTTCAGTCTTACCTCTTTTCTTCCTGTTCTGTTTATTCTTCTCTTTTTCCTTGGTAAGCCTCTCCTTCTCCTCTTTTTCCTTGGCAAGCCTCTCCTTCTCCTTCTCCTTCTCCTTCTCTCTTTCCTCCTTCTCCTTCTCCTTCTCTCTTTCCTTCTTCTCCTTCTCCCTTTCATTCCTCTCCTTCTCCCTTTCCTTCCTCTCCTTCTCCCTTTCCTTCTCTCTTTCCTTCCTTTCCTCTTCCTTAGCCTTGGCCATGTCTGCCAACAGCTTCTTGCTGTGAGCCTCCAGCATGGTGTTAAGGATTGATCTGACTCCTTCCTCTGACACGCCACCAGCTGCAGTCTCCTAAGCATCATTGTATATGTGTTTATTTTTGCACACACACACAAACAAACGATTTTGATACCTTTTTGTTTCCGCCAGTCTTCGTGACCTTTCCCCCTACAGAGAAATCTGACGTTTGCTTGATGACAAGGAAGACGAGAATGAGGAAGAAGATGAAAAGAAGACAAAGAAAGAAAAAGAAATACCTTTTGGAGACTTCTTGCTTGATTTAGGCTCCGGCTGAATCTCTTCCTCCTGAAGTTCTCCGACGATCTCATTCTCCGCCAAACTTCCTGTTCACATTAAAAAAAAAAAAAAAGAAAAAAAAGAACGCAAAGTTGTGATATATATGTATGTCTACAATGCTGTCATGACATAACGCTTATATGTAAAGGAAACATACCATGCTTCAATTTCTTTACTCGTGACGAAGACCGAGGTTCCCCCAGGTGAGTGAGCTCCCTCTTGCGCTGCAGAGCAAAGGCAACATAATTAAGAATGCAAAAAATAAAGCAACGTGCAAAGCAAAGGCAACATAATTTTACCCGGTTCGCTTCCTGGATCAGCAAAATCTCCTTCTTTCTCCACTTGCGCAAAATCTCGGGATTGGTCGGGTTCCCGACAAGGGGCAAGAGCATGGGTTTGACTTGGTTTTTAAGGTTCAATGGAGACGGAGGCAAAAGACAGGAATGCTTCAGGTTGAACCAATAAAAATTCAACAACTGAAACTCCTGCTTCTTATCACCCGTGCTATCCGGATCCAAGTCGCGAAGCGCCAGGATGGAGCGATGAGAACCTCAAACAAAGTACACGAATCTGAGTGTACTATAATCAGAATATACATATTATTTCAAATATTAATAATATTATGAGGGCATTTCAACCCCCCCCCCCCCCCCGGAACCCGTCTCAGGAACCCGTCCCAGAATCCGTCTTGGGAACCTAGTGCATGTGAGAAAAATATACCTCGGTTTATCTCATACTTGTTCTTGCTGCGCCAATCATCAGGAAAAGTGATTGCCAGCCTATTAGCAAAAGAAAGAAAATGCAGGCAGAAGCAATCATGAATTTACCCAGGAGCGTTTTGGGAAACTTCCCCCTCCGAAGTCTCCACTTGCGTGTCCTCGTCCAACTTGAAATTGTTGTAGCGGGTGAGATACACCCCGATCACCGCCGCGGTCTCCCGCAGCTTGCCGTCATCGGTGTAATGCTTCATCAGCAAACTAAAAAGTATTCAACATCAGCCTGGCTACTTCCCCCTCCCCATCCCCGCTACCGACAACATAAGTCGCGACGCAGCCACAAAAACAACAGCAACCAGCCAAAAGTAGGGGGGATAGCGATAGAAACTCATGAAAAACAAAAATAAAACAAAAGGAAAAAAAACAGCGGCAAAAACACTCATACCGGAAGCGACGCGAGCCCCCCCCCCCCCCCATCCCCCCCCCCCCCCCCCCCCCGCTACCGACAACATAAGTCGCGACACAGCCACAAAAACAACAGCAACCAGCCAAAAGTAGGGGGGATAGCGATAGAAACTCATGAAAAACAAAAATAAAACAAAAGGAAAAAAAACAGCGGCAAAAACACTCATACCGGAAGCGACGCGAGCCCCCCCCCCCCCCCCCATCCCCCCCCGCTACCGACAACATAAGTTGCGACACAGCCACAAAAACAACAGCAACCAGCCAAAAGTAGGGGGGATAGCGATAGAAACTCATGAAAAACAAAAATAAAACAAAAGGAAAAAAAACAGCGGCAAAAACACTCATACCGGAAGCGACGCGAGCCCCCCCCCCCCCCCCCCCCCCCCCCCCCCCCCCGCTACCGACAACATAAGTCGCGACACAGCCACAAAACCAACAGCAGCCAGCCAAAAGTAGGGGGGATAGCGATAGAAACTCATGAAAAACAAAAATAAAACAAAAGAAAAAAAAACAGCGGGAAAAACAGTCATACCGGAAGCGACGCGAGCCCCCCCCCCCCCCATCCCCCCCCCGCTACCGACAACATAAGTTGCGACACAGCCACAAAAACAACAGCAACCAGCCAAAAGTAGGGGGGATAGCGATAGAAACTCATGAAAAACAAAAATAAAACAAAAGGAAAAAAAACAGCGGCAAAAACACTCATACCGGAAGCGACGCGAGCCCCCCCCCCCCCCCCCCCCGCTACCGACAACATAAGTCGCGACACAGCCACAAAACCAACAGCAGCCAGCCAAAAGTAGGGGGGATAGCGATAGAAACTCATGAAAAACAAAAATAAAACAAAAGAAAAAAAAAACAGCGGGAAAAACACTCATACCGGAAGCGACGCGAGCCCCCCCCCCCCCCCCCCCCCCCCCGCTACCGACAACATAAGTCGCGACACAGCCACAAAAACAACGGCAACCAGCCAAAAGTAGGGGGATAGCGATAGAAACTCATGAAAAACAAAAATAAAACAAAAGGAAAAAAAACAGCGGCAAAAACACTCATACCGGAAGCGACGCGAGCCCCTCCCCGCTGACAGCAATGTTATTATGTCGCGACACAGCCACAAAAACAATGGGTTTCTTACCAATCCTGCCAGGTTTTGCCTGACACGAATTTGAAGAAGCCCGGAGCATGAAAGATCCTCACCTTGCCAGGTGGGACTTTGGTATTCTTCTCCTCCTCGTCCCCATCCTCGGATGCCGCCAGCGCCTCCTCCTCCTCCTCGGATGCCGCCTGCGCCTCCTCCTCCTCCAGACTCAGGGGGGACGAGGGCTGCTCCTCCTCCTCCTCCTCCTTCGTCCCCTTCCCCTTCCCCTTCCGCTTCCCCTTCTTTGCCTTCTTCTCCTCTTTCTCCTTTTTTTTCCCCTTCTCCCCCACCTTGTCTAAGACTTCCTCTTCTTCTCCTTTGTCCCCTTTCCCTTCCCCTTCCCCTTCCCCTTCTTCTCCTCTTCCTCCTCATCATCGTCCTCTTTGTTCTTTGCTTCCTCTTTCTTCTTCTTCTTTGCCTCCTCCTCTTTCTTCTTCTTTGCCTCCTCCTCTTTCTTCTTCTTTGCCTCCTCTTTCTTCTTCTTTGCTTCCTCTTTCTTCTTCTCTGCCTCCTCCTCTTCTTTGCCTCCTCTTTCTTCTTCTCTGCCTCCTTCTCTTTCTTCTTCTTTGCCTCCTCCTCTTTCTTCTTTTGCTCCTCCTTCTTCTTCTTTTCCTCTTTCTCTTTCTTCTCCTTTGCCTCCTCCTCTTTCTTCTTTTTTGCCTCCTCCTCTTTGTTCTTCTCCCCCTTCCCCTTCTCCCCCTTCTTCGTCTCCTCTTCCTCATTCACTTCTTCCTCTCGGTCGCTCTCTTTCGCCTCCTTTTTTTTCTTTCTTTTTGGCGACTCTGTCTCATCATGCAAAAAAATCGTGGCTTTTCTTTCCCTTTTCTTCGTTAAAAGCGCCGGCCACCCCGGTTCACAGTGGTATTCGCTAGCCTACGGCAAAGGCCTGTTTGTTGCGGTCGGCTGGTCAACTTGGCAGAACGAGTCTGTCATGACGTTGCCCGACGGCCGGAACTGGACTATCCGCCGCACGCCTGCCGGGCTGTCTTCTTGGCAGGATATCGCGTTCGGCGGCGACGTGTTTGTGGCGGTAGGAGACAAGAACGGAGCGGGCAATCACGACGGCGTCATGACATCTCCGGACGGCCTAAACTGGCAGCCACGCGGGGCGGCACGTCCAGGACACTGGAACGCAGTCGCGTTTGGCGCTGGTGTGTTTGTGGCCCAGGGCGCACTACTGCCAGACTCGTATTCCTCAGTTCCGATTGCTATGTTCTCGGCTGATGGTGTCTCTTGGACAGACAGCAGCTTGCCCGCGAACTTTACATATTCCACCTACGGCGCGGTTGCAGCGCTTGCCTATGGGCATGGACTATTCGTGGCCGTTGTGGCAGGGGACCCTCCTACATACGGGGCGTTTAGATCAGGTGCCTTGCTGACGTCAGCCGACGCCGGAAGAATGTGGCAGATGCTGACGGGCGGATTTTACGACAACCACTGGTCAGATATAACTTATGGTGGAGGCCTCTTTGTCGCGGTGACTACCTGTTACAAAGACGGGCGAACCTGCGCCATGGCGTCATCTGACGGTCTCGACTGGGCCTTCCAGGTGCCTAGCCTCACCACGGGAAACGACGTCCGTATCCAGGGTCTCAGCTATGGCGAGCCCGGGCTGTTTGTGGCAACTAGTGCGGAGAGCGATCGCGTACTGACCTCGCAGAATGGAATTGCGTGGGAAGCACCAGCGATACCCGCCAAAAATAATTGGCATGTTATCGCGTATGGCAATCGCTCCTTTGTGGCACTGGCTGTGCACGCTGATAAACCGGGCTCTGTGCTAGTGTCACTGTTGCGCGATCCTGGCAACGGTCTGTGCCTGCCTTCTCTAGAAACGTGCACGTTCTCGACCTGACGTCCAGCCACATCTTCCTACTTCTGGCAAACAGTACAAATAACCATCATCGCTTTCTAGCGAAGCCTGTATTGTTTACCAGAAGTAGGTACGAATCTTCTAGCACCGGGAAAAAAAGCAAGTTGGATATTTTCTTTTTGAAACCGGCAGTTAAATTTCTAGTCACACAAAAAAAATTAAAGCAAATGTTTTGGAGTTTTTGCCACCGTCAGAACGCCTTTTATTCCACCAGTACCACACAGTCACGCAAAGCTAACGCGACCTCCGAATTGCCATCGCCGGTGTCCGGCCCGGCCTCGTACAGGCCGCCCGCTAACCGCAGCCACGGCTGCGCACCGGCCGCCGGGGTCGGCCGATCATAGTACAGATAAATCAGCGACAGGCCCGTGCGGCCCGCGACCTCCGGGACGCGGCCGCCCTGCAGGTCCGCAAACAAGCGCTGTAAGCGCTCGAACCTGGCCGCCAGTGGCGGGTCGTGCAGCACGCCGTCCACTTCGAACCAGTGCGGGTTGAAGCGGATGTACACGACCGCATGTTACGGAAGTTAGGGTTAGCCCCCAGCGCAGTGTTGATCTTGAGCATGCGCCCAAGCTCGCACCGGTACCGCCGGTGCACGAATTCGTCGTTGCATAGCAACACCAAGCACCGGCGGTCCGCGGGTAGCGACTGGAACCTGAGTAGGTGGAAGTCGGGCCGCGAGCTCATGCGCCCTCGAGCTCGGGTGTGAGCTGCGAGTCGCAGTGTTTGTAGAAGATGGCATTGGCAAAGTCGCGATCAAACGCCCAGCCCTGGGCAATGAGAAACTCCGCCAACTGTTGCTCGCTCCTAAAGTGCTGGGCGACGCCCTCGGCCGTGTGGCACCGCTGCACGTGATCATCCAGCGACCGCTCTGTGGAGCAGCGCGTGGTGCACTGGAGCAGGCCTGCACCTGCCTGAAACTTGGCCGTGCTGAACGACGCAAAGACACACAAGTGCTTCCATTTCTTGCTTTCCTCGTGTCTCTGTTCGTGCTTCCTGAGAGGGCTGGATTGCGAAAAACACTGGCCACACTCGGTACATCGATATGGCTTCTCGCCACTGTGCGTCCGCAAATGTATCGTCAAGTGAGACGATGTCGCAAAGCGACTGTCGCACTGGGTACACATATACGGCTTCTCGCCAGTGTGCGTCCGCATATGGCTTGTCAGGGCAGACGATGTCGCAAAGCGACTGTCGCACTGGGTACACATATGCGGCTTCTCGCCAGTGTGCGTCCGCACATGTTTCGTCAGTGTACAAGCTTCCGCAAAGCTTTTGCCACACTGGGTACATTGGTAGGGCTTCTCTCCAGTGTGCGTCCGCACATGTTTCTTCAGATTCCCAGCTTGCGCAAAGCTTTTGTCGCATTGGGTACACTTATATGGCTTCTCGCCAGTGTGCTTCCGCATATGTCTTGTCAGGTCAGACGATGTCGTAAAACAAAGAAAACGGCTAACTAGGGGGGGTCACTTTTTCCGAAAATTTTCAAGACATTATGTCAATTTCTCCCAAACTAACAGGAGCTTATTTATATTGCTTCCACTGTTTGTAGAAAGCATAGGAATAATAAAAAGTGTTTTTATTAATGTTAAATCACTTTAACTTAAAAAAAAGACTGATTTTTAACCGGTCCGAAACCACGGTTTACGACGATTTTTCTATGTTTATTTGGTGTCGGCAATCAGAATATAACAGCGTGCCGTTGCGATAACAAAGGAAACCAGCTTTATTTATCATTATAGCATTATTTTACTTTATTTTCCTCACTTCTACTCACAAATTAGCTTGCGGACCTAGTTTTTTTTAGGTAGGGGGACGTGTCGGTAGGGTAGGGGTAGGGGCGGAGGTGAGGAATCGATGTAAGTCCGATGTGATGCACCTGTTCTTATTAGCTTTATGATTATTACTGCTACTATTACCATATCATTATTATATTATTGTTTAATTTCCTTAGAAAGACGCTTTTAGAAGGGTGAGAGATGAAGGGGGTGGAGTGTGGGTGGGTGTGTGGGGTGAATAAAGGGATTTTCAGTGAGGACGTGACAGCAACTAGGTTCATACAAAACAGATGCAATCAAAATGCTTTTCTTTAATAGTAGCTACCTTATATGCTCTACAATCAGATCAATTTCAAATTAAACGAAAAAGTGGACGATGACCCAAGCGCCTGTTCAGATACCTAAATAAACACGCGAAACATATTCAGACGCACGATTGCAGGCGGATGTACATAAAAACTTCCACGTTTGTAGATTGGAGGACTTCTACAGGAGCGGCAGATCCGAATCTGAGCTCGTTGATTGGTCGCTCGTTGATTGATCATCCCACGAGCAGAGGCCACACCTGTCGCCTCCCTCCTCGTTTTCATAGTGGCAGATGGTGCATTTCCCACGGTTCCGGACCAGGAACTCGACGGCGCCTGCGCCGCGATGGCTCTGTCTCTGATTCGCGCGGTTCACGTGCGCGCTTGCGATAGACTCCTCGTCCCCTTTGCGCATTAGCAGCCCTGCGTTTGCGGCGACGTCCCCGACCTGCTCGACGACCGCGAGCGCCACTACCAATGCCATTCGCTACCCCAGCTACTACCAACACAATGTAATCATCATGCAGCTACGATACATAGCAGAGCATACAATTATACTAGCTATGAGAAATGAAAATCGACCATCTCCGTCTGAATCCGAAGCATGCTGAGGTGCTGGAGCTGCAGCATCAGCAGAGAGCTCATCCTGGAGGCCGCAATCACAAACCTGAAAATGGCTCCATGCCACGTCGATAAGCTGAGCCTTTTTGAATTGTTTGCGATCTCCGTCTTGGGTGGATACGCCATGCATTCGAAGCCAATACTTGAGCTCCTTTATCACCATTTGGCTCGCCGCAAAGGCTTCCTTGTCTGCTGCTTCGCTAAGAAGTAGCGACACCTTACGCCACGGTGCTGAGGCAAAGTTGAAAGCCACATCCTGTGCGAACTTCTCCTCTGCAGTGAGCTCCCTCGCGCCGACCCACTTTGGATGTGCAGGCGCCTCTCTGTCGTTGCAAAAGTAAGTTCGCGGTAACGACATTAACTCTTCCTGTGTCAGCCGCGTGAGACCTTCCATCTTTTCTTTACGATTGGGCGGCAACTCCCAAAAGTTGACAGGAAGTTCGTCGATGAGGCGAAACTCTACTCTCCACTCCGTCCCCTTCGCGTCAGTGCAGGACATGTGTGCTGGACGGCCGGGCAATCCACCGTCCATGTACTCACCGTCGAATTCAGTTCTGGTGAGATTCTTACCCGCAAGCATCTCCTCGATCCATGCATTTTCATCCTCACCACAGTATTTGGATGCCAGATACCGAATATATTTTTTGAGTCGGGGATTGACAAAGTGGCCGACAGGGAGCTTCAGTGGAAGGTCAGTCTCTGAAAGAAAAAAACACACAGAATAAGGAGAATTAGTATGTTACAGTAATATTAACGTTGTCTATGAACAACACAGCCAAGGAAAAGAAATGATAAAAATTGACCTGGACGCTTGACGAACAGTTGAAGTGGCGCCCCTTTCACGTTGTCGTGCTCCCCGTGCCACTCCTTTTGGGCATCCCCCCATGTCTTGATCTCCGCAGTCGGAAGCGCTCTCGGCTCCAGCTTCTTGATTCGGTATGCCAACGGCCTGTTGTAGTGCTTGATGTGCTTGTTCATGCAGAGACTGTAATGAGTTTGCCAGTCGTAGTTGCAGCCGAGAATCAACAGCACGTAGCGATCTCGCTTGGTTTTGAAGGCCAACATGGCCTTGAAGAGAGCTTGGGCGATGTTGGTAACGAAAAACGAGCTTTTCAAACCAATGTCCATCACCCTGAAGTCTTGGTCGTCGCCGTCGTGACCGTGCCCTGGAGGCTTTCGATGAGTCTGGACTTCTCCCCTGACATCTCTGTCGACAATATCAGAGGCAAAGCCAAGCATGGCCCACGCTGTGTTGTCGCCTGCTCCATCCCATTCCAGGTACAGCTTCCACGATGCCATAGTGCGTCGATCCCACAGCTCCCAATGCAGAATCGAAGCCAGCATAGTGATATTGCTGTTCACGTTATGCTCCACTGCGCCTTCGAGATACGCAAAAACGAAATGAGTGTCGGTCGTGTAACAGGTAGTCATGCCAAGACATAGCCTGAAGACTATTTTCCCCTTGAAGTCTTTTGCTCTGCGGCGGCAAGAAGGAACTTTGAATGGAGGTTTCATGTCAGTTGAAATCACAGTGGAATGTTGGTCGACAGGGGCACCCTTCTTTCGAATCATGCTGGCTACCCGGGCTTCTCGATGCAACTTGCTATGCAATCGACTTCTCCGACGCCAGTCCTGAGCATCAGTTTCCGTCTTGAAACCTATCGAATGCTCCGCTGCCAGCTCAGTGCAAAATTCACACTTGGCAAAATCACCATCTAAAACACAAACGTAACAGTGTGAGACTGGAACAACATGATCAATGCGAAATTACCCCTGATGAACTCAACTTGCGAAAAGTCAGCCGTCCAAACCTTGTTTATCGTCACACTCGAAGGCGGTCTGTCAGCGCGGATGCTTTCGCAGATCCCGTTTGCATACCGCTCAACGATGTCCTTCCACTTGTCGCGCACGTATTCGTGGATACCAGCGTCACGCGCCATCTCTTGAAGCTTCCATTTGCCGTCGCTGCATATTTCTGGGCTGGTCGAAAATTTCTCACAAAGCAGCACCGCCACAAGATCTTCAGTGACTGGCTGTGCGGACGACAGCTTCGCAAAGACCTTGTTGTTGTTCGCCAAGAGCTTGTGGGCTCTGTTCAATACTGCAGTGCTGACCGCGTGAATTCGCTGCCAAGCCGCTCTGCAAATAGCCTCAGTCTGGTACATGTACTGAAATGAGCCATCGTTTTTCTGCATAGCCTCCAGTTGGCCGACAGCCCAACTGTATAGCTCGCTCAAAGACATAGAACAAGTCTTCGCTCGTGCCTCCATGACATCACGCGTATCTACAAATGAGTAGCACTTCCATTTGTCGCAACTGAATTCACCAAGTGTTGAAGCTCCGTAAAAGTCATGCCCAAATACTTCTCGAACGCCGCAGGCCTCTGCAGCTTGACGCTGCCTGGGTTGCGTTTCTTCATGTTGTAAGGACGTGAAGGCTTCTTACGATGTCGGTACACCATCGGCGGCAGCAATCCCATGACTTGGTATACAGGCGTGGTCGAATCCTCAAAGTCATCGATGGAGTATTTCCTGCTTGGCACCTCCTCAGACTCTGGAGCCAACGGAAGCATTGAATCGAAGTTGCATAGCACGCTGAAGTCGATGACGTTCTCTTCCCTGACCAGCACACTCTACATCACACCATTGGAACAACTAGTTTGGAATATAGCTGTGAAAGTTAAGTTCAGACCGGCGATCCCGTAGGAACTGTCAATCTGGAACCCATCGGCGTCTTAGTCTGAGAGACACTGCCATCCTCCAAGGAAGCCTAATCATAAGTTATATATCATTACGAAAAATATTTATGAGATAAACAGATAACAAGTGACCATTTTGCCGACTGAGTAAACGGCGAGCGCAGCAGCTTTAGCTTTAGCCTGGAGGACATGATGGAGAACGATATAAGATAGAAAGAATAACAAGAGAATTATTTAGATAAATATTAAGGAAAACAATACAAATAATCAGTGACCCTTTTTGATATGGGTTCATCATCAGCTAGAAGCAG
>WBZZ01000471.1:45000-65000 GCA_019918135.1 Paulinella micropora
CGACGTCACGGAGCTTTGGTTGCCGGCCAGGAATCTCGCAGTCAGCCTGCACTCGGTCAGGGCGACAATCAGCGCCGGCACTGCCAGTGGCAGGAGTAGTAGTATCGTGGTGATGCACGGAGTGTCGAGTGGCGCCTTGTTTTATTTAGACACTGTACGTTTCTGGCTGCGGTCTTACCGCGAAGTTCATTTGCTGAATTTGCCGGGTTTTGGACGACGAAACGCCCGCCTGCCTACTACAGGTCGCGGGGGACGAGGCTACCGACTTGTAAATGGCTAGATCTGTTGCCTACAGTTCTTGCACGATTTCTTCAGCTCTAATTTCCTTTCGATGCTCCTGATCAGGCTGCCCAGGGCCTCATCATTAGCGTCTTCATGCCCGGTAAGGATATTTTGTATCAGATTCTTAGTCTCCTCTACCATCAAGGCTTTGGTGTCGATTCGTTCAACACTACCAATTACATCATACAAGAACTTTTCTTGTCCTAGATTTCTTTTTGTGAAACGATTTCCTTTAGATGTTTTTTCGAGCGCTCTCAACTCTTTCAGCGCGGTCTTCTTGTAATTCGCGGCATCTTGGGAGTGCTCCATTTATATTCTTTCTTTTTAGGATGGTGTGTTAAAAAAGGGAAAAAAACCAAAAGAAAACCTAATAAAATGCACGCTTGTCCGCGCAGATGCCCCGAAAGTTAGCCAAAGACTTTCGGGAAAGAAGGGCGGGTGGGGAAAAAAATTAGACATAAAAATTTCTCTCCCCCCGCCCGCCATCTTCTTAGTCCCCACTCCACCCCCCCCCCCCTTCCTCTCGGCCTTCCCCTCCTTTTTGCTGTTTGCCCCCCCCCCCGATTGTCAGAAAACGTCGAGGGAAAAATCGACTAGTACGATATATTGCAACGCGCGAAATGGAGGGAAATGGGGGGAGGGGGGGGGGGCGCAGATGATGATGGCAGGCCGAAAGTGCCAAGGGGCAAAAAAAAAGCATAGCTTGTTTTGTGGGAGAATGTGAACCCGGGCAGGGGAGGAGGGGCAGAGGAGGAAGAAAGGTGGCTGCGTGGAGAGGGGGGGGGGGGCGGTTTGTGTGGGAAAAGGCGGGGGGGGGGGGGGGGGGCAGGCTGGGGACCCCCACCACGAGAGTAAGAGAGACTAAGATCTAGCACACGAGAAGAAGCATGACTTTTTTGTTTTCTAGTTGATGTCTATTTCACCCTTCATTTTGTGGCAGGCTCGAGGCGGGGGGGGGGGGGGGGGGGGCAGCGCAAAAAAAGCAGGTATTTCTTTTAAAACGCTTTTTTTTTTTTTTTTTTTTTTTTTTTTTTTTTTTTTTTTTTTTTGGTGTCAAATAGTAAAACACGCGTCTGGCTGCTTAATATTCTGAACGGGCTACCTCACTCTTTTTTTTTCGCACACGGGCCTGTAGAGATTTCTTTTTTTTTCCTTATAGGTAGCACGTATAAATCGGCATGCAACCAAGCAAAAGACAAAGAACTGCTTCTTCCGTTGGCCAGCCGGACTCGGCAGCCCCTCTTACGGCTAAGCTGCGGGACGACGTGTTGCTGAACGCAGACTCATTGCCGCTCATTACTAGCTTCGTGACGAGCGATCCGCGCTGGCATTTGAACGTGCTGCAGCATGTCTGCAAGCAGATTTGCGCCCTAAGACAATGACAGATAGGTTATGTACACCGTCGACGCGAACCTGCATTGGGTGGGCTATCCTTATGATGCCTCGAGGCCTGGGGGGCTTGTACAACGGTGCGCACCAAGCCTAGTGGGGCTTAAGCTCCGGTACACAAAACGACATTTAGCGGAGGAGGGTTTGTCAAAAATCAACGACCTGCTCAAAAAGTGCAAGTTACTGCGTGCCTTAAGTTTAACACAATTGGTAAGACGACAGTGTGCGCCGCCGTAGACGGTCAGAATCCAAGGATACCTTGGAACGGCAAAACGTGAGCCTGCAACACGTGAGTGCCCGGCTGCGAGAGCTCGAGCTCTTGCTGGTGGACGCGCCGCCTGTCCTCATCAAGCCCGTCCAGCTAGAATTTCCTGCGCGCCAGACACTAGTAATTAAGCAGTGTGGTGCAACTGGTCTGCCACAGCTTGCCTCCGCTGGCTGGCTTAATTCTGCCAGTACGCCTCGGCTGTCATCGCTGGCCCTGTACGATGTCCGTCCCGACCGCGTTGGACACTCTGATGATGTGCCGACTGCCTGCCTGCCAAACGACCTTTTAGCACGCCTAGAGAGCCTAACCCTTGCGTTGAGTCGGTTGATAATGGTGCAATATTTCCATCCGGAAACTGCCTTACCTTGGCTCTACGACCTAAAAGATGCCACAAAGCTCCGCAAGCTTTCGCTAGGCAATGTCGACATCATAGCGCCGGCTGCGGGCATCTGGCGCCTGGCGCCGAGGTTCAGGGCCTGTGCCTTAACCACTGTGCTTTTTATAGGCCTGTTATTTTGCAGAACATAGATCAACTCAAGCACTTGACCTTGCGTCGATGCTACAGACGGCTTTGTACGGATGCATCGGCGGGCTTTATGGCAAACCTGCATAGCCTAGAAATAGACACAGTTGGCCTGGCATGTTTACCACAGGTGCCCGAGCTTAAAGATTTGCATCTACTCACTGTCAGGCAGGCCACGGGTCGTCTACAGGCTTCCACGCTCATGACGCTGTTGGCAAAGGCCCCGCAGCTGCAGCGGTTGCGAGTGCTAGCGGACCGGGTGGACAAGGACGTAGCCACAAAAATTCTACAGTGGCTCCTATCCAGACGCCTCGTGGCTCTCGAGGTTTCGACCAACATCTGGGAAAGTCCAGCGCAGGTTCGGCAAGCTCTGGGTACAAGTCCTCTGCAGCTCGATATCTCCTGCGTCAGTTATCGTAGCCCAGATGAACGCGTTGGGCAGGCCAGACTTGGGAAATCGATACGGCAAGAAAGAAGCTAAAAGACAGAAACTTTAGTATCGATCCGTGCCTGGCGACAATGTTGTTTAAGAGGGCCTGGCAGTCGTCGTTCACGCTTGGGCCCGGCCCCGACATTTGGGAGTAGAGTAAGAAGAAAAAAGCAGCTAACTGCTTGATGATTTGTTGGTTCCTTTTCGGGCCCTTTTATCAAAAACAGATACCCGCACAGCAGATTCTAGGATCAAGAGAAAAAAGAAGGCGACTGCGAGGGGGAGAGGAAGCGAGTGCCGGCATCTCCGCCACCAATCGAAGTTAGGGGGGGGGGGGTTTGGTGAGGACTACAATTGTGAAGGGGAGAAAAAAGAAAGGAAATGATGTTGGTCGCGGCCTCGTCCATCCAAAGCTCGTCGTCCTCGTCGTTATCGCCCATTCGCTACAGAGGATTAGGCCAGATTTTTTTTTGGAGCTTTAATTAAGGACACCAAAGCAGAAAAAAAACCAAGAACAGTTCGATCATGCAGACAAAATTTTGGACTCACGCCTGAAACTTGTTTAAAATGTTTTTCTCATTTCCTCCGTGGCGAGCGTTTCACCCGTGTCTCCACAATTCTGTGCTCTTCATTTGTCCCCGCCGCCCTTAGCTGCACAACGTCCTCTGGCAATCCCCGTCGAGGTAGCAGGTTTTGTTTTTGGGCATACTCCATGATGGTCTTCTTAATCTCCTTGTCAAACGGGTCAGTTCCGCCCGCGCCAAAATAATGAACATACTCTACTATTGCGTGTGGCGCATCATTGCCGGAACATTTGACGGTAAAGATCGCGAACCAACGGCGGCTCTTGTACGCAACCCACATGCCACACTTTCTTTGCTTGTCTGGCGAAAGACTGCTGCGTAGAATATGCAGGAATGCTTGTTGGTCCAGTGAATGGTAGTTCTCTTTGACTGGCTTGTAAGTGCCAAAAAATCGTTCACCGCCTTTTTATCCTCCTTTGTCCAGCCCCTGAAGAACATTTCAGGATTAAGATGCACAGCATGAGGAAAAATCTGCGACTTCATGCCATGCAAGAAATCTTCAAACGACTCTTGGTGGCGCGCCTGTTGAATGCAATAAACCTTGTTTTTTTTTCAGAGGAACATGTCCTTTTTTTTGGCGCGGTTTTAAAATAAGATTACGTGTTCCAATTACACACACACACACACAAAAGAAGCTTTCCTCACCCCCCCTCCCCCGCTTTTGCCCGCCTAGATTCGTTTTGGTTTGTTTGGGGGATGCCAGAGCCCCTTTTTATTTGCTGTATATATATATGTATACATATATTTAAAAGGAAGGAAGGGTGGGAAATTTTTTTACCGCGGTGCGCCAAATTCCCTCTCGTCATTTTTCCGTTTTTTTTTTTTTGGTTTTTTTTTGGTTTTTTTTTTTTTTTTTTTTTTTTTTTTTTTTTTTTTTTTTTTTTTTTTTTGGTTTTTTTTTTTTGGTTTTTTTTTTTGGTTTTTTTTTTTGGGTTTTTTTTTTTTTTTTTTTGCTGACGCCCAGCTTCCTTCTTGCCTAGCAAGAAAGAAAAACAAAAAAAGCTATGTCGTGTTTGAAAAACTCGGGGGCAAACGTCGCCAAACGCCAGAAGACATGTCCGCGCGCTGACAGTTTGCCAACCCACGCAGTTTCGTCGCTGTTTCTTTTGCCTTTGGATGTCTGGGCAATTGTCAGGGACCTCGCGGGTGCCCACGAAGCCGCTGCTTGGAACTGTGTGTGCAAAGATTTCAAGACAGTTGTCACGACGGCTGATTTTTGGACACACTTTCAGTCCAAGCTCAACCTACGCTTTGTTGCACACCGCCAAATACTGTTGCTGTTCGCCCCCGTTCGCCAAACCTCTCAAACGCCATTAGTCAGCCTGGACATCCCCTGTCTTTCGGCCGCGAGCCTGAGGAAACTAGTGTTGCTAGTCACGGGCCTGCGGGTTCAAGAGTTAACCGTCTTTGGCTCCACGTCGGCACAGATTCTGGGGGAATTCTCTGCGATCGACAGCCTGCACATCGTCCGCAACACAAACGCCTGTCTGCAGCGGCTGCAGAGCGCAAGCTCACTTTCTGTGCTGTGCCTCGAAGACAGCGGGATCACGGACGCCGAATTCAAGGTGGCACTGCCGAGGTTTAAAGGGCTGGAGCGCCTGAGTTTGACGGGCTGCGCCAAAATTACGGACTCGACGCTGCGGATGTTAACACAGTTACGACGATTGGACTTAGAAAACTGTCCAAAGATTTTTGGCTGGGGACTGCAAGGTCTGCAACTTCAGGAGCTAAACGTGCGCAAAAATGTACATATTATTGTACCGGCAGCTCAAGTGACTTTCCCCACGCTCAACCAACTCAGCCGCCTGAGCCTCTGCGAATTGCCAGAGTCCATGTTTGGGCTCATAACGCCAATAAGATCACTGCGCCACTTAGACTTACTGGACTGCAGCAACATCACGGGCACCAAATTGCTCGCACTGGACACATTCGAACTCGAAACCCTCAAGATTACTCTCACGAACTGCCCCGGCCGGCAAGTGCTGTTACATTTGTTAGGGCTTCCGACCTTGGTAAAGCTGAGGCTGAGTGATTGCAACCATCTCACCAGCGAAGACCTGGGTGAGCTGAGAGAGTGCCCCAAGCTGGCCAAACTTGAGCTAGTGGAGTGCAACGCCATCAAGGACCTTACGGTCCTACGCACCTTCCCTGTTCTTTCGCATTTAACTCTCAGTCAATGCGAAGGCCTAGACAACAACAGTGTAGCCGGACTGCAGAACTGTGGCTCGCTGCAGGAAATTAAAATCCATCTCTGCAGAAACATCACTGCAATTGCGGCGTTCCAGCAATTTCGGTCACTGCGCAAACTCCGCCTTAGAGTCATGAAAACGCGGATCCCCAAGGCGCAGGTAGAAGACTTTCGGCAAGAAAGACCGCAGGTAGACATTTCTTTTTATTAAACAACAACAACAACAACAACAACAACAACAACAAAAAAGCTTTTTCCTCTCCCCCTCCCCCACTCCCCAACAACAATAAAAAAAAACTGTGGTTCCGCTGTCAAAACAAAAATCTTTTTTTCTTATGCCTCCCCGCATCGTGGCTACCAGGCGATTGTAACCACAGAGCTACAAGCGTTACGACGAAAAAAAAAGGCAGAGAAAGGATTTTTTTTTTTCGTCGTAACGCTTGTTGCCTAAGACTTATGGCAGAGACAGTTTTTTTTTAATCATAATAAGGCAATCTGACGAAACGAGCATTTTTTTTTCCTTTCAATCCACTTCTTTTGCCCGGCCGTACGAGCGGGGGTGAATGTGTGGGGGAGGGGGGGAGGGGGGGAGGGGGGGGGCAGTTGGATGTAGAAGGAGCGAGAGCTGGCGCGCAGGGAAAAAAAAAGGGGGGGGGGGGGGCAGCAGCCGAATTTGGTCAACGGCAAAAGAGATATTCCTGTTACACGTTCAAACTCTTGGCCTGGGGCAGCACATATTGCATAGCAGAAGCGGCAGCGGTCCTGGTAGCAGAGGCCCTGGACGACCAAGACAGCAGAAAAGCCTATGCCGCCCCAGCGCAGCCAGGATGGCCAGCCCGCCGGCGCCAGGTATAAGGCTGTACCTAGACCGTCGTACAGGAGCCAGTGATGCAGATGGCACCAGAAAAAGCCCGCCTCGTCAGTAGCAGCCGAGCCCGGCCGCGCGGGCAGCCAGGCGCAACCCCCGCGCCGCCGCCTGGCCCTGCACAGCCGGGCTCGCAGGCTGCACGGCCTACAGCGTTGGCGGTCCAGCACCGGCAGCAGCACAAAGAAGAGCAACCACCAGCACAAGGCAGCGCCGACGCCAACAAAGAACGTCTGGAGCGGCCACTCCCCACTGGTGAGACCGGGGCGAGGGAGGGGCGGGAGAGGAGGCGACAAGAAAGTCTCATGTTTGTGGTGTAACAGACCGGGGGGGGGAGGGGGGAGTTGAAGGGAGGCACCGGGGGGGGGGGGGGGGGGCGCGGGTGTGTGCAGGAGGGCACGGGGGGGGGGGGGGGGGGGCGGCGGGTGTGGTGAAAAAAGAGGGGGGGGGCGCAAAGCAAAAGAAAGAAGACAGGAGGGGTGGTTTGGCCGGGCGCCCCGCCTTCCCCCTCCCCCTCCCTACCCTTCCTCTCCCATTTGCACAGCCACATTCCCTCTCGACTCGTGCAATTTTGTATTTCTTTTTAAATTTTTGTTAGTCAACCTGTTCCTTCGTGGGTAACTTGCACCCTTGTTGCGCGCTAGTACTGGTGCACACTTGGTTGGCCAGTGCCGCTAGCGTGAGGATCACACGCAAGGCAGGCAGCGTAGTACAACTGACGGTTGTGTCGTCGTCGGGAGGAAACGCGTGCCACTGTAAAGTCAAGTCGCCGTATTTGACTCCACTTGCCACGTAGCGGAAGATTTTTTCTGCATGCTCTTGAGAGCAAGACAGAAAGATGGCAATGCAGTCGACAATGCAGTACACTCCCCGTACAGAGCGCGCGTCCTCGAATTGTGCGGGGCCCAAGCCCTGCACCAACGGGTTCAGCCGGAACTCAGCGCCGTCGTTGTGTCAAGCTTTGCGGTCGCGAGCAGTTGTAAATGAGCCTGCATTTTTTTTTTTTTTTTTTTTTTTTTTTTTTTTTGTGCTGGCGCCCGGAATATTATGCAACAATTTGAGCACGGTTTTTAAAAAAAGGATTTGTTTTGTAAAAATCGGCGGGAAGCACCAGAAATAAAAAGAAAATAGGATAGCTAGGAAGAAGAGAAGGAAAGGAGCCCAAAAAAACCAAAAAAAGGGGGGGGGGCCAGCGTGGTTGAAGACTTTTTCACTAATCCCCACCCCCCTTTCGGTGACTTTGGGGAGGGGGAGGCTCTGCATTTCGCTCTTCCTCCGTTTCCCCTCCCCACGTTTCATTTTCTGTCTCCTATGCTCCAATCTCGAACTCGTGCAACTGGTCTTTCTCTCTTTTTTTTTCTTGGGGGAGGGGGTTTCTTGGCCTGCGGAGGATTTGAGCCGCCCACAGTGCCCCCCCCCCCCCCCCCCCCCTCCCGTAGCCTTTGGGCGCGCCCCCCCCCCCCCCTCCCATCATTTGAAGAAGATGGTTTTGCTCGCAGAAATTATTTTCCGAACCTCTTTAGACAAATTCTTTGCTCTCTTCTCCTGTCTGTCATCGTCTTTCGCGCCATGGAGTTTATCTACAGGGACCCGTGCTTCAACCGCGAATGCCCTAGTACGGGTCCAGCGCGCGTCCGTAAGTGCGCCCGCTGCCGCTACGCGACGTACTGCAGCCCGCAATGCCAGAAAGAAGACTGGAAACGGATGCACCGTAAGATTTGCCAGCCAGGCTCCCAGCTGATCCAGGAATGCAAGCGCGTGCGCCAGTTCGTGCGCCAGGTGTGCCGGGAGCCCGGACGGTGGTACGACAAATTGGCGCCCTTGGTTCCGGCGGGCGACGACAGCAGGCTGGTGTACCTGCGCTTGGAGTTAGGAGATAAGATGGCGGGTCAGCATATTTCCACACAAGCGCTGGCCAAGCCCGAGTGGACCTTCCTGCGCGATTTTCTGAAGGGCTACCAATTCCCGTCCGAGCGTGCGGCGCTGGTCGTGGTAGTCAGCTCCACGCTGGTGGGCATCGATGAGGATCAGCAAAAGTTGCACGCGGCCATGGGCGTGCTGACGCTGGCAAAAAAGCAACCACTAGACAGTCCGCCACCAGCAGGCAGTCCGCTGGTGGCGCTCCTGTGGCTCGTGCCACGCCAGGCTCTATTGCAACCGGCACTGCCAAACTGCTCACTGGCGCGCGGGCCACCGGCAAGAGTGCCAGAGCCCCGCGCTCAGGCAGGCCGTGCTGCTAGGCACGCCGCAGAATTATTGGCGGCAGCGCCGACAGTCGCCACCATCACCAGAAAACGAGCACGACCTCACGGTCATGCGCCTTGCCCTGCAGCACTGCGTGTTGGAGCTGGCGTGCAATCCGACCTTTAGGGACGAAGAGGATGAGGCTGCAGCGGAAGAGGATGACGATAACGACGACGACACAGCCTCGTCCCTTGGCCAAGAAATGGGCCAAGCGGCCGAGGACGCCTCAACGACTGGCTGTCGGCGCGCCGGACCTGGCTCAACCGCGGGCCGGACGACGCGCTGCAGGCGCTGGAGGCCGAGGTGCGCGCCTGGGTGCCCTGGTTGTTGCAGCCATTCCTGCACGTGACCCAATATTTGCACGACCAGCGCGCGGCCTGACCGGGTTTTTTTTTCTCTTTTTCCTAAGCCGCCCCCCCCCCACCACCCCACCCCCCCCCCACCACCCCCCCCCCCAAAAAAAAGCAGGTGGTTGCTCAGGAGCAGACACGAAAAAGCACAAAACGGGGTCCAAGATAAAGAGAACAAAACATTCGAACAAAAAAAATAGCGGTGACTGTTTGACCCCCCCCCCCCCCCCCCAAAGTTTATTAAACACAAACGAGAATCCGCCTCTTCCATCCCCGCTCCTTCCACAGCCGCGTTTTCGTGCACTCTTTGTGCTGGTTTTGTTTTTAGTTGGCAGGTGAAAGAAAAAATGGAGCCAACGCGAGCGCCACTGCTGCTGGCCCTGCCCGACAGCTTGTGGCCCCTGGTGAGAATCTTTATGATTCCCCGCGAGCTGTTGGCCCTGGCCTTGACGTGCCGGCAGCTCTCGGCGCTGGTGAGGAAGCGTGCGGTCTTCTGGGCGGGCTTCGAGCAGCCCGATTTCCTGCTGAACTATAGACTACACAGCCAACTGCTAGGCATGTTCCGCACTGTGTGCCTGGAAGCCAGGCTTGTGGTGCGTAGCGTCCAGGTCACCAGTTCGTCGTTGGCAGTGGCACGACAGCGGCTGCACGGTCTGCATGTGTGCCGGCTGACCTACTTTGGCGACAACGTGGAGGAGGAGGAGGAGGACGAGGACTCCAGGGTGTCCGGGCTGCTGTCGGCCGCCGCCTCTGTCCGCGAACTGAACCTGCGAACTTGCAGCGGGCTTACAGAGACGGGGCTGGCAGCCGTGGCAGGGCTCCACGTGCAGGACCTGCACCTCAGTGGCTGCCGGAGGATCACGGACTCCGCGCTGCAAGCTTTGGGAGCGCTGACGACGCTCCGGCGGCCCGATCATCGACACAGGGCTCGCAAGCCTGCGCCAGCTCGACAGGCTGGAATGGCTCAGCCTCGACTATACTGACCGAATCACCGACGCGGGCCTGGACCATTTAGCTTCGCTGCCCAAGCTGCGGCGGCTGCACTTTTCTGCCTACGAACGCATGATGGACGAGGACGCGATCGACCGCCTAGTAGCAGAAGGTCTGCCCTCGCTCCGCAGCCTGGTCGTTCGCGGCCGCGCGATGATCACAGTAGCAGCCAGTGAGCACCTCAAACGCAAAAGGCCGGAGCTGGTCGTGCAATGGTTTTGTTGACTGATAAAAAAAAAAAAACGCATTCAGTGTGGGGTGGCGGGAAGAAGAGACTCTGCCGGGGCCGGCCGACTGTGGGCGAGACTTCCCGGGCACGCGGCCCTTCTCTCTCTCTCTCTCTCTCTCCCCCCCCCCCCCCCCAACCTCTCTCATTTCTTTGCGCACTGCGCGGCCCCCCCCCCCCCCCCCCTCCCTTCCTCTTGAACGAAATTGTTGGTCTTGTAGCTCGTAGTCCCCCACCCCCTCCGCCCCCCCCCCCCCTTTCGCCAACACAAACCAAAAAAAAAAAATATTAAACACAAACGAGAATTTTAAGGCTGCTGTGCGACAGGGGGGGGGGGGGGTTTGGGGCTGAGCAGAGGCGGCGAGAATGGACTGGAGGGGAAAATGTTTGAAGGCGCGGCGGGGGAACGAAGAGGGGGAGAGAGAGAAAGGGTGAGGGGTTGGGAGGGGAGGGAGCAAAGGCTCTCCCCCCCCCCCCCTCTCCCCCCAGAAACTCTTGTAACACTCGGTTCTTTGAGCCTAGTTATTAAAAATCAACATGGCTACAAATATCAGCGCAAATCAGGTCCGGCGTCCCTCGCCTCCTCCGGGAAAGCCGCCCCAGAAAGGCCAGGCTGCCAACGCGAAAACCAAGTCTACGGCAGAGCCCCCACGCTTTACTCCAGATGAGAAGCCATATATGTATATCAACCTAAACGGCCTTGGCGCCGGGGAACTTGGGGCTCTGCGAATATTGCTAACACAAAAAGCTACAAATATCTTAAAACCCGAGCTGGTTTTCCAAAGGAACGACGGCCTCTATACCGATCCATAATTACAAACGCGCTGGGACATCCAGACGGAGCTACAACCGCCGAAGAATGATGACTGGGTCCACAAAGTGGCTGCCCAGCTACCCCGCCTACGAAGCTCCCAAACCAACCCCCCCGGTGGCGTGGATAGCAGTACCAGAGCAGGGCCAGAACGCAAACGACACCGTTGCTGCAAAGAACAGCACGAGCCTCGTTGTCCGCAACCTGGCTCCCGAAACAGGCCTGTCAGCCAGGTTGCTGGCCTTCTCGTCAATAACAACCCATCCCGTCTTTAAAAAAAACAGAAACAGGCTGGACAACCACCGCGTATGCCCTGGTTGAGCGTCAACGCAACTTTCGCGCAGTGATCAGGTGCGTGGTTGGGTACGTCGTTCAACTTCCCCGTCAACCAAAGAGAGCGCTCCGCACTAACCTAGGAAAGGCGGTGACAATATATTGTACTCAAGCCTGGGTTTATCCGTTGGTAGACAACGACATCTTGCCGCCGCAAGGCACATGCTTGAAAAACAGCCCGCGCAGTCAGAGTCCCGAGCCCTTCTGGCTCAAGATGGAGCTGGAAACATCAGTCAAGCCGAGCGAAAGCGTTCCGCTCAGGACCGTCCTAACCTGCGGCGGGGCTTTTGGTGCTGTTGGGCCTGCGATCATCCGGACTTCCAGCCGCCTCGCCTGGCTTTGCCCACGCCTAGCAAGCCACGGACACTAACTCTACAAATGGTAAAAGGCCAACGCACCAGTGCCAAAAAGCCAGTGAACGCACACAACGTCGTTTCAAGTCTAAACACGGAACGCTCCCAGCTGAAGACGACGAAGACACCAGTATTTAATAGTGAAGGGGCCGTCATGAAAAAAGAAAAAAACACACAGCTGCCGCAAGATATCGCAACAGATGTTGTTTTCGGAAAGAGAAGTTGGAGACGCCGGAAGTTGGTTTAAAAAAAAAAAAAAAAAATTGTCTGACCCTGCTCAGAAGAGGAAATCATGGTCGGTTCCTTTCTTATGAATTAAAAAAAACAGATGTGTTAAGAATTAGACCGCGCACGCTCTTGGTGGGAAGAGTGGGGGGGGGGGGGGGGGCAGAACTGTTTCCCCCCCCCCCCCCCCCCACAGTTCGGGGGGAAAAGGAAGGGGAAGGGAAGGAAGGAGACATCGACTGTGTTCCGAAGTTGGTAATTTTCCAAAAGCTGAACTTTTTAGACCAAAGCGAGCATGGCTACTGACGACGAAGGCCAAGATGATCCCTTGGGCGTGCAGTCCGTCGCGGGACCGCCGCCCGAGCCCGGCAACAGACTCCTCACGCTTGACGTCGGGGGTACTCGCTTCAAAACCCGGGCCGAAACCTTGCAGGCCCGCAGTGTCTTCTTCCGAGAAATCTTGGCGCCGTCGTCGGTCGTGCGCTGGGATCAATGCGAGGCGCTTTGTTTGGACTTGGACCCGGTCGCCTTCAGCGTGATCTTGAAAAGTCAGAACGGGCTGCCCACACACCTTACTACAGTCCTTGGCGTGCTATTACGTGCTGGCAGTACAAACCAAGTACGCAGTGACTGTGCAGGGCACACTGTACAAAACAGAGCACAAGAGCTGTTCCTACAATAGTTTCCGAGCCGAGAAAACCTCGGCGCTCAGCCAGGTGGCTTTTTGCCGCGAGTGCTGGACACCTCTCGGGTTTTCTGACGAATAACACACACAAAACGGTCGAGGACAGAGGTGCGGACGGGGTTCTCAAGCGCGTTAACATTCGAGCCTACTGCGTTTGTTGCAGAGCAAAAAATCCAAATGCCGAGCCAGTGTTTCATTGGGAGGGCTCAACCAGTAATGCCAATGAATTGCCAGCCGTTGACTGGTCACACCAGAAAACATTTTGTGTCTCGTTCGACCGCACCGCGACTCGTCTAGCACCGTAGTCAGGCAGCTGCGGTACCTACAGGTGACGCCCTTCGATACCTTCCTTAGCTGGCCCAAATGGCGGAAGCCGTCTCCCGGGCCGGCCGGCCCTTGTACGTGCCCCCCGAAAGCACTAGTGCTACCACAAATTGAGCACAAAGGGTGATAGCGGTGAACAAGAAACACCTGAGAAAAAAGATCGCACGTGCCAAACATTTTTTTAATAAAAAAAGGGGTTTGCTAAACTGTTCCAATATCAAGACTGCAAGCGCGGCTGCCGCCGCCGCCTTCGCCGCTTTGCAGAGGCGGGGAAGGGGGAGAGGGAGAACGGCGGGGACAGGGGGGGGGGGGGGGGCACTGTCTTCTCCGCACCCATACAATTCTGAAAGGAAAGAAAAAGAATTGTCTGGTCGCGGCCTCTCTTCTAACTCCCCACCTTCTCCCCTCCTCCCCACTCTCACGTGTCGCTGTGATATTTTAAACAGTCGCCCCCCCCCCCCCCCCCCCTCACCCTACTCTCGCCATTTCCCCAAAGTGGTTGGAGAGAAAAAAGGTGGGACGATTTGTACCAACAAAAGATGTCCCAAGAAATGCAAGTCCGGCCCCAAGGAAAAAAAGGCCAGTCGACGCGGCCACAACAGCTAAGTCTGTGCACTGCAACTTTTGCCTGTACGGCCGGCAGAGCAGGAACTACGAGGGCTGCTGCACCTTCCCCCGCTGGTCGGAGCTGACCGGACACGACGCGCTCTTTTCCTCAAGCCACTGGGGAAAATTTCGTGCGACCCCAGGGCGTGTCCCGCCGGCGTCGGTTCTAGCTGCGCGGAACCGCCTTGTCCACAAGTACGGCCTGACCCGCACGGTCCAGAAGCCGCTGCCGCTGGCGTTCCAGCCAGCGGCAGACGCTAAGATGGATCACCTGGAGGTATTCGCGGCGATGCACAGTACGTGTGCTTTGTGAGCAACTACCCAGGATCAGGCAGGCCGCCCGCAGGGTGGCGGCTGACCAAGAACCTCTACTCGGACAGCCGCGAGAGCTACTTGCGGGTGTTGCCGGTACCAGTGGACGAGCGCCCGCCCCCCGTCTATCCCCCCGAAGAAGGAGTCCCATTGGATCACTTGGAGGAGAGCAGAGTCTTTTTGGACCGTGCGCGGCGGCCGCAAAAGGAAGTACTAGCGGGGTTGGTAGGCGAATGCCGCGCGCGACGGGCCACGCCGCATGACGCTCGGGCGCTGCGCGAGTTGGTCTGTGTCAACAGCAGGATACTGTGCGGACACCACTGGGAGTACCTGCAGAATCCGGAGGCAAACCTACTGTTTGTGTACGAGCACACACAAGACAAACAGCTGGTAGGGCTGGCGCTGTGCACGCGCCCGGAGGAGGAATGCACGCCGGAGCTGGAGCCACGCCGCAACCACGCGGTTTATGTGCATTTGTTCGAAGTTCACACCCGCTACCGGGGCCAGGGCGTCGGCAGCAGGTTTTGTCGCGAGCTGCTAGCGCGGCTAGAACAATACACCGACGCCGGATTTGTGGCTCACTTCAAATTCGCAAAGCTGCTATCCACTCAACTACTTTATTACCTAAAAACAAAGATCCTGCCAACAAAACTCGACTAATCTGCCACCAAGCCCGATCGCCCTGGCGCTCCATCCTCCGTAGAGTAGGCAAGATTCTCAGCTTCCTCACTATAGAACTCTCCCATCGTGTATGCACCTTGAACCTAAACAGACTTGACGAAATACGCTCCCATCTAAACCGCGCGTATACCTTCTCCAACAGCAATACGAACGACGCTTCTAGACGTACCATAACGCGCGTATAATACCTTCTCCAACAGCAATACGAACGACGCTTCTAGACGTACCATAAAAGTTTTCCAATTCGACGTAAAACAGATGTTCACGTGGTTGGCCCAATCTAGTACGATGCAATCTCTACGTTTCGCCCTGGCCAACACCATCTTCAACCCTCCCAAATCCAGAAACTGGAAACCAGTAGTATACATCTCAAAAACCGTTACAAAAAATGAAAAATACGATATTGGATGGAATCGGAGCTACGCCCCACGACTATATTGCCTTCACATTTGATGACATAATCAATATTGTGTCACTGGACTTTGCTCATTCTCACTTCATTATTGGTGATGCCGTTTTCGTCCAAAAAGATGGCTGTCCGATCGGTGGCTATCTATCCTCCCCTCTCGCGCAAATGAAATGTATGTGTGACGAAGCCGTCCTAATCCGAACGCTACTTACGCCGTCATCCAGCAAACATTTCTACGGAATACGCCAAGTCGACGACCTCCTACTGCTTATACTAGCAAATTGGCACGATGAATTGGGAAGTCCAAGAAGCCCAAAAAATACTTCAGGCGATACGTGACTCTGGAACAACAACAGAATCACCATTACGACCCCATGCCTACACAGGCGGCCTTGAACGGGAAGAAAACAAACTCGAACCGATTAACAACACTTTCGAAGTGGATTTTGCGGGAACGTCAATACAGATGCATCAGGACCCGGCCCTGGAATTCAACATACGACCTCTCTTCAAGAACTGGAAGCAGATGATATCACATAATAGCCGACCCATGCCGCGCCTCCCGCCATACTCCCCCTATATCGACCACACAATATCTGGTCGGCATGTTAGCCAACTTTGCTCGCCAAACAAACTCAGAAAACCTTCTCCTATCAGCGACGTTACAACTAATGGTCGAAATACCCTATCCATGCTCCGTTTGGAAAGCTGCACTTGATCGAGCATACCATCTCTGCCCTGAAGAATGGAGTGACCTCGCCATCGTAATTCGGATCTTTGCACGTCTACCGGAGAATGTGCGTAGTACCCTGACATATGCCGAGCAATGGCAGCTCTTAAGAAGGACCTTTCCACAAGCCACTGACTCGTGGTAACTGTACCGGTATAGTCATTACCCCTTAGATCTATTTCCAACTATAAATCATAGTCACCATCGACGATACTCCAATTACATACCTATACACATTTTCTAACACTCCTTCTTGCCCTGCAGGCTCCCGGTCTAGCTAATTCACTAAGGAACTACAAATATTTACCTTTACCCTTAATAATGGCCGATTATTTAGAATGCAATACAGCGAAATCCAACTTATTTCCATTTTCACCAGTAATTTCCCCTCCCAGGTGCACCTGACAATTTCCTTTTTACTTTGACAATTTCCTCTTTTACCCATATCAACTTGTATTTTTTCTCTCACTGGCCGTACGAAAGAACCTTCCACTCTAACACAACTACATCCGTTACAATACAACCAAAACCAATTCCCTTCCACAGACTTCCCTCTCAGAACCTTCAAAGTGAGCACAGCTCACACGCACTAAAGAACATACTTACCTTGCCCTTTACCTTGCCCTTACCCTTAAACCAAAAACAAAACACTACACTTACTTGTACTGCAAAGCAAAGGGGCGAGCACTCACTCGTGGTCTGGTAAACCCCTGTTAATAAATAACTAAGTTCCCCGGTTCGTTAGACCGGGAGCCTGCAGGGCGGGTGAGGGAAAGGAAAAGTTTGATATGGTGAGATATGGTAGTTTCCATAAGTTATGTTATTGGTAGTTATGTGGAGATAAGCAACGTGGAGTATCGGTTTCGACGGTAGGGCTATCACAAATCAGTGGCCTGTGGGAAGGATGTCCGTAGAGTCCGCCACTGCTCGGCATATGTTAACAGGGGTTTATTAATACCAGACCACGAGTGACCGTGCTCACACCTTTGCCAAGTACAAGTAAGAGCTAGTTTCAGTTTAGGGCAAGGATTAGATAGAGTGTAAGGTAAGTGTGTATGGTCTTCCAGGGCTTGTGAGGTAAGCTCACGACGAAGGTTCTCCAGGGCTTGTGAGTTAAGCTCACGACGACTGTTATGAACAGAAAGTCTGCGGTATTGAATTGGTTTTGGTTATGCAGTAACGAAGATAGGTAGGTTAAAGTGGAAGGATAAGTAGTACAGCCAGTGGGAAGAATACAAGTTGATATAGGAAAAAAGGAAATTATTAGAGTAAAAAAGAAATTTTCCCAGTGCACTTGGGGCGAGAAAATACTGATAAAAAGTAAAAAGTAAGATATATTTGATTAAACTGTATCGTATTACGTTAAACTTGAATTGTTGGTTCTTCGATAAGTTGGTTACGACTAAGAAGTGGCGTTTAGGTTAGGTACTGGAGTATGGATATAGATCCTCATGCATTGGATTAGTGGCATAGTTCCTTGTGAAAAATACAGTTGTTCTAGAAGGTATTGTCAATTGACTCCTTGAGTAGAGGTAAAGTTCCTTTTTAGCAAGTGTGGTAGAGATTACTGTAAATAGGTTGGTGGGTGACTCTGCGTAAACGTCTAGGTTGGGAGTTGGAGTAGTGATACAGTTATTTTTGAAGTCATTGGTAATTGGAGTAGAGTTATAGTTCCATTTGAGTAAGTTATTAGTCCCCCCGGTTAGTTAGGCAGGGAGCCTGCAGGGCGAGCGGAACAGAGAGTCAGTATAGTTTAAGGTAAATATATGATAAAGTTAGATAGGGTTGGATAGGGCAATGGGCAATAGCCAGAGGTGTGGGTAGTGCTAACTGTCAGATCAAGCGTCCAGAGCAATGAGCGATCGGGGGTTGCAGGTTACAGGGTTTGAATACAATATACAGTAGCTAGTAAGTCAGAGGATCAGGCTGTCAACTTAGACAGCTGGTCGCCTCTTGCCTTTTAATGAATAAAACGAAAACTTGAAAGTAAAACTGCTCATTTTTATATGTAGTACTTGAAATGGTCTCGGCCTGATTGTTATGATTTTGTTGTTGACATGACAGATAGTACTTATTTTTGACATTGATTACTTGTGGAAAGTCAAGTGTATTTATCTTCCACATGTCAGTTTATATTATTAAAGTTAAAATTATTTGCTTGTACACCGGTGAGCTAGTAGAATAAAAGGAGGCAGGGTTACTGCCATAGTTTGAGTGAATCAGAAAAAGTTCGCATGGGGAGAATAGGAGAGGATCAGTTTAAGGGTAATCAAGGTAAAAAATAAATATAGATTATTTATTGATGCCTGTCCTTTTACTAAACCAATTCCAACAACTTCGCCAATAACCCAATCTTCTTCACTTATATAAACTTGAATAAGGATCAAAGATGGCGGGAAAATCTGGGAGACTAGCAAACTTCCGAAGCCAAATTTTTAACTTGAACAACCAAGGCAACTTGAACACCAGCCAATTCCCGTTGCCCGGCCTAACGATAATATATTCTGGTTTAAAAAGAGTAAAGTTCACTTCTAGTAATATTGTCGTTATCCGGTTAAGAGGGTTATTGATATTAACGACCTCTTATTGTGTCTGTTTGGACACACGGGTATATCAAGTTAATGTAGCACATACTGATCATAAGTTTACCTATCTCAACGGCGCCTACACTCAGCAGCGACTCCAGCCTTGAGATTCTGAGCGGTTAGGGCTCAGTATTTCAAGTTTTTTCAAGAGGTGACGCTTCCGGGAATCTCTGATCGTTTCTGTCCCGAGTCACCTGCCCTTTTTTCCACACTAAATGCCCCGCACTATTGAAGTTGAAGTTGATATTAATATATAAATAAATATTAATATATACCGGGTCGGCCGGCAATAATCTAGTATATAAATAAACAATAGCTAAGTCCTGAATCTGATGTTTATTTATTAGATATTATAGGTGACTTACCCGCCCAGATAGCATGATCATCGAATGCAACTAGCGGCGGCAGGTGAGAATAAATTGAGGTTCGCAAAATGATCGATTTGAAAACAGACGCTGCCGAGCATCGGCTTGTGGCATCGGGACAATATATCAATATGAATAATTTTAGGAAAGTCAGTGACGCAGACGCCGCGGCCGACGCGCCGGGTCACTTGGCACTCCCTCGCCATCCGAGGCTTCCATGTAAATACTCCTGCAAGTCACGGTGGCACTTCTAGCCCCGCTGCAAAAAAAAAACAATATATATATAAAAAATATTGCAGGAACTTAGAGCTGGCGGATGCCTGGCAACCAGTGAGTAATATTGAAAAAAGGAGTAATCAATATCAATGATTTTTTTTTTTTGTTTTTAAAAAAGTATTGAAAGCTGATTTAAGGTATCCGGTGCCACGAGGTGAGTTTTTTTTAAAGTTACACTGCAGGTCCAGCAGCAAAATCTGCTATATAAAATCAATATTTTTTTCAATATTAATATTGATTTTTGATCAATATTAATATTGATTTTAAAATCAATATTTCGCAATCCGGGTAATGCTTCCTCAGGCGGGGCAAGTAACTTCTCTCAACTTGGTTCCAGGTGCTTGGCCTTCCATGTTTAGATTGCTTCTTCATTTGGCCTGCAAGACATGGGATAGACAGGACAGGCAAGGACTGTTGGTAATCAAAGAAGGGCAAAGATTGAGGAATAGAAGAGAAAAAATTGTGCATCAGTGCAACATTAAGTTTTGAAAGCTTTGTAATTTGTCGTTAACACTACTAAACAGATGATTGAGAAATGCACAAAGGAAACCTAAGATGCAACTTCTCTCTGCGCGCTTCTGTCCAGAAGTTGACATTCACTGCGTTGGTTCCACAGACTTCAATCCATTTGGCCGGCCCGAGGAAGGCACAGAGGCAGAGATATGGGAAACATAGTCTAACAAACAACTCTTCATGGCAGAAGACGAAGGTTTGCTTCTTTTGGATGCAGAAGAAAACATTAAAGGAGTCTTTAATGCATATTGTCTTACACAGCTCCACGCAGGAAAAGGGAAGAGCAAGCTCTTGAAAAGTTAAAGAAAAGGGTCTGAATCAAAATTTTTCTTGTTGGTACACAAGTTGGTGTGTGTCTTAGCGAGCCATCGAACGAAAAGAAGGTACACACAAAAAGCTATAAAAGCACAGACGCCAAATGTGGATTGCGAGCGAAAAATTGATCCAGAAATA
>WBZZ01000471.1:82500-85000 GCA_019918135.1 Paulinella micropora
GTTCGTACCATCAATATATATTTACTCTTACGCTTCCCGCTTATTTCTACGAGTGGCAAGCATTGTATTATTAAAAGTGTTGTTTGCGTAAAAATGCGACGGTGCTGAGCACGTAATTGAACAGCTCTTGCCCTGAGCTTGACACCGACAGCGTCCCAACAGGCCGCGTCATGCCCGCGACGCTCCTCCAGGCGGAGCGCGTGGTCCGCCCTCTTTCCTTCGCGATCTGCGCCTGTGGCTTGCCTGGCTGCTGCACCCATGGATGCGCGACCGACGTATGTGTGTGGCATGCGTATTGCTTGGCGCTAGTCAGGCGGAACTGCTGACCATTTCATGCTGGCTTCAGCACATGCTCTCAACACCGTGATGGATCAAGAACGCTGCAAACAAAGTGTTGGTCGACGTTGCCGTTTCGAATGTGATCAGTATCAGGGTGTCGACTAAGAGAGGTTGCCCGCCCGCGCGAGGAAAAATGAGGCAGACAGGAGAATATAAATAATACAACAATTAAGGAGTGCGTGCGTGTATTGCAAGAGTTGGGTCGCACGAATGTGTGTGTGTTGTTGTTCTTGTTATTGTCTTCCCCCTCTTTTTTTTTTTTTTTTTTTTTTTTTTTTTTTTTTTTTTTTTTTTTTTTTTTTTTTTTTTTTTTTTTTTTTTTTTTTTTGGTTCAAAGGGATTAACAAAGATGATGGAGGGGGGGGGGGAGGGGGGTCGTGGGTCAAGGAATCAACTAGAGCTACCAGAGGACGCCGAGGGTCAAGGAATCAACTAGAGCTACCAGAGGACGCCGATGATGTATATGTATCTGTACACAAGTCCGAGCGTATGAGGCTGATGCTAGGTCACAGCGATCAGTAATCACGTCACGATATCTGCACACAGCCTGCACAGCATGTAGCAGCCGCCGCTGGTGTGTGACACACACCGCATAGGGTCTAGCGCTGCAGCTATGACATTGCATGACTGCTCAGCACGTGTGTCCACTTGACAACTGTCCACGTGCTCACCTTGACAATTGTGCACGTGTGTCCACCTGACAGCATTGCAGCACGTGCCACAACTTGGACCAGTGCGTGTGTCACGTGCTCTACTTGCGCGCGCCGCCAAACACCGGTTTCATTGGTGACGACTGCGCTGACGACTGCGCGCTCGACGACGAAGGCGACTTGGCCTGCTTGACAGGGCTACTGCGCGGACCTACACAGGCAAGTATATATATATATATATAATATATGTATATATATATATTATAGAGATAGATAGATAGATAGATAGATAGATAGATATACCTCGCAGCATGTCTGAGACGGAATTGAGCGGCCGCATCACCTAGATAGAGAGATAGATAGATAGATAGATGAGATATCGACTAATGTCAGAAAAAAGGAGCTTCTGATTTCGTCAACCAAGGAAGTCTGTGGGTAAAGTATTAACCCGATGCCCAGCTAAGCCGTGATGTTTGCACGGAAGGGACTGATACAGGCGATACCAAAGCTCCCTTATCTATCTATCTGTCTGTCTATCTATCTATCTATCTATCTATCTATCTATCTATCTATCTATCTATCTATCTATCTATCTATCTATCTATCTATCTACCTACCTACCTACCTACCTACCTACCTACCTACCTACCTATCTATCTATCTATCTATCTATCTATCTATCTATCTATCTATCTATCTATCTATCTATCTATCTGGGAGCTCGTTCTGCAAGGGGCGCTTATGGAACGAACCCTGGCCCCGCCTGGTACTAGGTAGGCAGGCAGGTAGGTAGGTAGGTAGGTAGGTAGATAGATAGATAGATAGATAGATAGATAGATAGATGCTTACCTCCTCCATGCCTGACTTGCGTGTGGCTGTCCTATCAGGATAGATAGATAGACAGATAGATAGATATAGACAGATAGATAGATAGATAGATAGATAGAGAGATAGATAGATAGATAGATAGGTAGATATAAATATATATATGTATATATATATATGTATATATATATATATATGTATATATATGAGAGATGTCGCAAAGGAATGTAGTCCTTGCAAAGGAACGCAGTTTCACATCAAACAATAATTTGTGTACTGTGCATGTGTCCGGGATGGGAATCACGGGTAAACTGTGTTCTGGAAAAAGAAGAGGAGGAAGGACGTTGAAGAAAAAGGCAATCTAGGAATGGAGAGTGGGAGGATAAGGAAGAAGAGAAAGAAAAGGAAGCCGTTAGTCCAAGTGTTTTGAGCACCGTAAGCTTGCGCAAGCTACAATGATGACATTGTATGAGGCCTAAACCCCCGCAGGGACCTAGCCCGGGCTATGCAACACTGGACGGCTATGATGGAATGCAGTCACCAATACGGACTAGAGGAAGATTAGTCCAATTTTTGACTGCACAGGAGCGATAAATCGCAAAAGAGCAACGAGCTACGCAGGACGATAGCTTGAAGCAAAGGGATTTGGATTGGGGATGGGAAAAACCCAAGGCGCGGAAACATCG
>WBZZ01000471.1:115000-117500 GCA_019918135.1 Paulinella micropora
GTAGGTAAGTAGGTAAGTAGGTAAGTACGTAAGTGTTATTTGGCAGGCCGTCGCCCTGAAGGACCTGTAAGTAAGTGAGTGAGTAAGTGAGTGAGTGAGTGAGTGAGTGAGTGAGTGAGTAAGTAAGTAGGTACAGGTAAGACTGCTGTTTTATTGGGCAGGCCGTCGCCCTGAAGAACCTGTAAGTGAGTCAGTGAGTGAGTGAGTGAGTGAGTGAGTAAGTAGGTAAGTAGGTAAGTAGGTAAGTAGGTAAGTAAGTAAGTGAGTAAGTAAGTAAGTAAGTAAGTAAGTAAGTAAGTAAGTAAGTAAGTAAGTAAGTAAGTGGGTAAGTAAGTAGGTAAGCAGTAAGTGAGTGAGGAGTAAGTAAGTAAGTAAGTAAGTAAGTAAGTAAGTAAGTAAGTAAGTAAGTAAGTAAGTAAGTAAGTAAGTAAGTAAGTAAGTAAGTAGGTAGGTAAGTATAAGTAAGTAAGCAAGCAAGTAAGTAAGCAAGCTAGTAAGCAAGTAACTAAGTATGTATATACCTTGATTCGTAGTTCGCTGCGCTGTTCCGACAAGCCTTCTGGACGCTGTGACATACATGCATACAAGCAATGTGACAAGTTCCTGTTTCTTACGTACAACGAACCATGACTTCAAGCGCTTCGATCTCAGTCAATATTTGCATCTACAACCTGTGTTATGGCTCATTAGAAAGCTCTTGACGAGAGCTTTCAAATGAGCCCCTACACAAGCCCTCAAGATCAGAACCGGCTGAGAACAAAGAGTTTGAAATGATTGCTCATTGTGGTTAAGGACAAGGAACTTCTCATACAAGCATGCATGCATGTATATATGCATACATGCGTAGATACCCACATATATACATACATGCGACATATCGTATCGCTGCGACCTGCGCCACTATCCATCTATCTATCTATCTATCTATCTATCTATCTATCTATCTATCTATCTATCTATCTATCTATCTATCTATCTTTCTTTCTTTCTTGCTGGCGTGCACGGCGTTGTTCTCTCAGGGACGAAGAATGATAGATAGATAGATAGATAGATAGATAGATAGATAATAGATAGATAGATAGATAGAGATGCCCGCATGCTTGTTATGTTATGTTGTATTATGTTATTCATGTTACGCTAGGTCATCTTATCTCATCTTGTCTTATCTTATCTTATCTTATCTTATCTTATCTTATCTTATCTTATCTTATATCTTATATATCTTATATATCTTATATATCTTATATATCTTATATATCTTACATATCTTACATATCTTATATATCTTATATATCTTATATATCTTATATATCTCATCATATATCTCATATATCTCATATATCTCATATATCTCATATATCTCATATATCTCATATATCTCATATATCTTATATATCTTATATATCTTATATATCTTATATATCTTATATATATATTATATCTTATATATCTTATATATCTTATATATCTTATACATCTTATATATATATTATATATCTTATATATCTTATATATCTTATTATCTATATATCTTATATATCTTATGTATCTTATATATCTTATATATCTCATATATCTTATACTTTTATCTTATATCTTTTATCTTATATCTTATCTTATCTTATCTTATCTTATCTTATCTTATCTTATTTTTTCTTATCTTATCTGATCTTATCGTTTGATCTGTGCTGTGCTGGCGTGCACGCTATGTGATGTAATGTCATGTTATGTTATGTTATGTTATGTGAAGTTATGTCATGTTATGCTATGTTTATGCTATCTTATGTAATGTAATGTAATGTTATGTTATGTTATGTTATGTTTTGTTATGTTTTGTTATATTATGCTATGTTATGCTGTTATGCTATGTTATGTTATGTTATGTTTTGTTATACTATGCTATGTTATGCTGTTATGTTATGTTATGTTATGTTATGTTATGTTATGTCATTTTATGTTATGTTGTGTTATCTTATGTTATGTTATGTTCTGTTCTGTTCTGTTACGTTAGGTTACGTTATGTTACGTTATGTTATGTTATGTTATGTTATGTTCTGTTCTGTTATGTTATGTTATGTTATGTTATGTTATGCATCGACCTGTGCCACGCTGCCATGCACGGCGTCGACATGTTGTTATGTTATGTTATGTTACGTTATGTTATGTTACCTTATGTTATGCTATGTTATGTTGCGCTATGTTATGTTATCTGATGTTATGTTATCTAATAAAACGTTAGGTGATGTCATCTAACGTCATTTCATGTATGTAAAGATGAGCTATCTTATCTTATCTCACCATGCTGGCGTGCACGGTCTCTACTTGCTCTTTCATGTCATGTTATGTTATGTTATGTGTTATGTTATGTTATGTTATGTTATGTTCTCTTCTCTTCTCTTCTCTTCTCTTCTCTTCTCTTCTCTTCTCTTCTCTTCTCTTCTCTTCTGTCCTGTCCTGTCCTGTCCTGGCCTGTCCTCGCCTCCGCCTCCGCCTCCGCCTC
>WBZZ01000471.1:147500-152500 GCA_019918135.1 Paulinella micropora
AAGGAGACATATTGGCAGTGTTGGGGCATATGGAGGGGCTTTAGTGGGGCAAATGGAGGGGCTTTTGGCAGTAGTGGAGCAAAGGGAGGGACAACTTGGCCATAGTGGGGCAAAGGAGGGACATATTGGCAGTGGTGGGACAAAGGGAGGACATCTTGGCAAGAGTGGGGCAAAGGGAGTGACATATTGGCAGCAGTGTGGCAAAGGGACATATTGGCAGTAGTGGGGCAAAAGGATGGACATATTGGCAGTGGTGGGGCAAATGGAGGGAGGGACAAATTGGCAGTGGCGGGGCAAATGGAGGGGATTTTGGCAGTAATGTGGCGAAGGGAGGGACACATTGGCAGTAGTGGGGCAAAGGGAGGGACATATTGGCAGTGGTGGGGCAAATGGAGGGGCTTTTGGCAGTAGTGAGGCAAATAGAGGGGGTAGTGGAGCAAGGGAGGGACATATTGGCAGTGGTGGGGCGAACGAGGGGCTTTTGGCAGTAGTGGAGCAAGGGAGGGACATATTTGCAGTAGTGAGGCAAAGGGAGGGACAATTGGCAGTGTTGGGGCAAATGGAGGGGCTTTTGGCAGTAGTGGGGCAAAGGGAGTGACACATTTGCTATAGTGGGGCAAAGGGAGGGACATATTGGCAATAGTGGGGCAAAGGGAGGGACATATTGGCAATAGTGGGGCAAAAGGGGGGACATATTGGCAATAGTGGGGCAAAAGGGGGGAAATACCTTCCAGAAGCTCTTGACTGTGACATCCAGCGTCATGGCGTTGTCTACGCCCTAACATAAAATATAAATTGTAACATTACATTATGACACATGACATGATAAAACACATGACATAACGTAACATAACAAATAACGTAACAAACAACATAGCAAATGACATAACACATAACAGAACATAACACTAACACATATGTGTAACACATAACACATAAACACATAACATAACACATAACACCTGACCTTGACTGCGACGGACTGCGCCATGTGGTCATGTACACAGTTGGTTGCGATCTGCAGAGTCTGTTCGTCTTTCAGGTGCAGGAGATGTGGTTTGCTCCAGCCTGCCTGCGGCTCCCAGCCTAAGGTGAGGTAAGCTAAGCTTAGATTTACGTAAGCTTTGGTAAGTTTAGGTTAAGGTAAGATTACTATATTATGCGGCTAGCCACAAATTTGCAGTGTTTTGCGGGCGAGCCGGGCCGGCGAGCCCGCAAAACACGTCAATTTTGGCGCGCCGCGTATGTAGTTTTATCGGTAACCTGACCACATTTTGTGGAGGTGACTGATAAAAGATGAGAATTCCCTAGTTCTTAAGTGCAATTAGCAAATACTTGAAGCGCTTCGTTCTAAGTCAATACTTGTGTCCAGAATCTGTATCTGGGCTCATTAGTCAGCTCTTGACGAAGGCTTTCCAACAAGCGACTGCACAAGCGACAACAACCAGTATTGGCTGAGATCGAAGCACTTGAAGTCATTGCTCATTGTAGTTAAGAACTAGGAACTTCTCATATCTAGTACCGGGTGTAGGGCCAGGCAGTCGCACGGCGATCTGCAGGGCGGATAGCACTGTGTCCGCCACGCCGTAGAAGCTGATGTGCTATACATACAGACATACATACATACATACATACATACATACATATCGTCAAAGCAGGCTTACTGTCTCCGCTTGTGGCGTGGTACATACATACATACATACGTACATACATACATACATACATGCATACATACATACATACATACATACATAAATACATACATACACATACATAAATATATAACATACATACATACCTGTGTGCTGGGTACGGACTGCGCGGGGACGTTGTCGAACAGGTCGCGAGACAACCAGCTGTTGTCCTACACAACATACACACACACAACACACCATACCAAAAAAAAATTACGTGGAATATGATATAATATACAAGAATAAACGCAACAAACACACAATCACATACAGCTAACTAGGGCGAAACGTCTCCCCCCCCCCCCCTCCCCGGGGGAACCAAAATAAGGCTAAAATTATTTGAGACCAAGGGTCCTAATAGGTTCCCCCTCCCCCCCCCCCAAAGACTCTACCAAGGATTGTGGCCACCCGTCACCAAAATTATATATCAACATCAAAAGTATGGCCAAATTATAGGTTCCCCCCCCCCCCCTCGAGATCAAGGGTCAGGTTTTGGTTCCCCGGGGGGGCAACCTTTCGCCCTAGTTAACTGTATGAAAAATAAGACAGGCAAAAGTCACGCACGACACAGCTGTTGTCCTGGATAAAGCATACAATACAACAATACACACGCATCAAGCACAATTACAATGTTTATTAGGCGCATTCTAGCACCACCCAGATTGCCCGGGTTCCGGGTGCAAAAGTGGCACCCACACCACAGGCCAGGCTTTTCAGGAAGCAAAGCCAGAAAGTGGCACCAGAAACCCGGAAATTTGGGTGTTGAGGAAGAACTCATGTGCCATAGAGGACAGACACGTTGTCGAACAGGGCGCGCGACAACCAAGCTAGCAGTCCTAACATCGACAAGACAAGGCAAGGCAGGGCAAGGCAAGGCAAGGCAAGGCAAGGCAAGGCAATGCAAGACAAGACAAGACAAGACAAGACAAGGCAAGGCAAGGCAAGGCAAGGCAAGACAAGGCAAGACAAGACAAGACAAGACAAGACAAGACAAGGCAAGACAAGACAAGGCAAGGCAAGACAAGACAAGACAAGGCAAGGCAAGGCAAGGCAAGGCAAGACAAGGCAAGACAAGACAAGACAAGACAAAGCAAGACAAGGCAAGACAAGACAAGGCAAGGCAAGGCAAGACAAGGCAAGGCAAGGCAAGACAAGACAAGACAAAAGAAGACAAGACAAGACAAGGCAAGGCAAGGCAAGACAAGACAAGACAAGACAACACAAGACAAGACAACACAAGACAACACAAGACAACACAAGGCAAGAGAAGACAAGACAAGACAAGACAAGACAAGACACAAGACAAGACAAGACAAGACAAGACAAGACAAGACAAGACAAGACAAAACAAAAGACAAGACAAAAGACAAGACAAGACAAAAGATAAGACAAGACAAGACAAGACAAGACAAGACAAGACAATGTGTATGCAGTTCAAAACTATGCCATGCAATTCATAAGAGATACAACTTTATTTGCCACACAGGGAAAGTGGGGGGGGGGGGGGGGTGGTGGGATTGCATAAAATGCAGTGCAAAACAATGCAACAATGCAACAAGAGATAGATAGATAGATAGATAGAGAGAGAGAGAGAGAGAGAGAGAAAGAGAGAAAGAGAGAGAGAGAGAGAGAGAGAGAGAGAGAGAGACCTCCGCTTGACGGCAATCTGAGCCTCGTCATTGAATGGTAGTGAGGCGAGAGAGAGCGAGAGAGAGAGGGGGGGGAAAGAATGCAATAGGACCTGGTTGAAGAGAGGGGTAAGGGGGGGGGGGGGGGTGGTGGTGGGGGGGGTGGGTGGAATAACAATCCAATGCAAAACAATGCAAGAATGCAACAATCCAATAGGGTCTTGTTGAGGCAGAGAGAGAGAGGGGGGGGGGGGGGGGCAATATTACTTTATTGAAAAGAGGGGTAGGCGGAAGCACGTCCAACGGCGTACTGAACGGACTACTCGTTCCCTGATACATACATACATACATACATACATACATACATACACACACACATACATATATACATACATACATACATACATACATACTTACATACACACGTACATACATACATACATACATACATACATACACACACACACACACACACACACACGTAAATGCATATATAGAAACGCTCGACTTTTACTTATTCAAAAGATAGGAATATATACATGCATGCATACATACAAGCCCTTTGACTTTCCTTGGTTGTCAGTCCGCATTTTGAGCTTACAGGGAAGCATATGTATACATGCATACATGCTTATGTATACATGCATACATGCATGCACAAGACACACAGTTGACAGATAGATAGATAGATAGATAGATAGATAGATAGATAGATTGGTAGGTAGGTAGGGAGGTGCGTAGATAAATAGATAGGTAGGTAAGTAGGTAGATAGGTAGGTAGGTAGGTAGGTATGTAGGTAGGTAGGTAGATAGATAGATAGATGGACAGATATATAGGTAAGTAGGTAGGTAGATATGTTGCTTCCTTGGTTGTGTGTCCGCAGATCTTAGCTTGCAGCGCGCAGGGCAGCGCGTAGGTAAGTAGGTAGGTAGGTAGGTAGGTAGGTGAATAGGTAGGTAGGTAGGTAGGTAGGTAGGTAGGTAGGTAGAAATGTTCCTTCCTTGGTTGGGAGTCCGCAGATCTTAGCTTGCAGCGCGCAGGGCAGCGCGTAGGTAAGTAGCTAGCTAGCTAGGTAGGTAGGTAGGTAGGTAGGTAGGTAGGTAGGTAGATAGAAATCTTCCTGCCTTGGTTGTGAGTCCACAGATCTTGGCCTGAAGTGCGCAGGGCAGCGCGTAGGTAAGTAGGTAGGTAGGTAGGTAGGTAGGTAGGTAGGTAGGTGAATAGGTAGGTAGGTAGGTAGGTAGGTAGGTAGGTAGGTAGGTAGGTAGGTAGGTAGGTAGGTAGGTAGGTGAATAGGTAGGTAGGTAGGTAGGCAGATAGATAGAAATCTTCCTGCCTTGGTTGTGAGTCCGCAGATCTTGGCCTGAAGTGCGCAGGGCAGCGCGTGGGTAGGTAGGTAGGTAGGTAGGTAGATAAAAATTTTCCTGCGTGGTTGTGAGTCCGCAGATCTTCATCTTAGTGCACAGGGCAGCGCGTAGGTAAGTAGGTGGGTAGGTAGGTAGGTAGGTAGGTAGGTAGGTAGGTAGGTAGAAATGTTCCTTCCTTGGTTGGGAGTCCGCAGATCTTAGCTTGTAGTGCGCAGGGCAGCGCGTAGGTAGGTAGGTAGGTAGGTAGGTAGGTAGGTAGGTAGGTAGGTAGGTAGGTAGGTAGATAGAAATCTTCCTGCCTTGGTTGTGA
>WBZZ01000471.1:160000-162500 GCA_019918135.1 Paulinella micropora
TAGATATATAGATAGATAGATAGATAGATAGATAGATAGATAGATAGATAGATAGATAGATAGACAAAGAGATTAATAGATAGACATACATACATACATACATACGTACATACATACATACATACATACATACATACATACATACATACCTGGTTGGTGGGCATTCCGGGGGGCACCTACACATACATACATACATACATACATACACACATACACACCTACATACATACATACATATACATACATACATACATACATACATACACACACACACATACATACATACATACATACATACATACATACACACATACATATGTACATGCATACATACATACACACATACATACATACATACAACATACATACATACATACATACATACATACATACATACATACATACATACACACATACCTCGTGCTTCTCATCGACCCAGTACTTGATATTGAATGCATATTCTGTTTCGTTACGCAACCCCTGTATCAGTAAGAAAAAGTCCAGAATTTCGGCCACTTCAAATTTTGGCAAAAAATAACGTATCTTGCGGCGAAAGACTAAGAGAGAATTCCGGCCACCCAAAGTTTTGTGCAAAAACAACGTATTCTGCGGTAAAAAAATCACTGGCCGAAATGTTTCCTGACCAAAAATTTTCGCTTGTCCTTACTTGATATATTGAATGCGTATTCTATTTCGTTGCGCAGCCCCTGTGTATGAGTACTTGACATTGAACGCGTGAGGACGAGTGAAAAAAATTCGGCCAGAAAATATTCGACCAGTGATTTTTCACCGCTGAATTCGTTGTTTTTGCACAAAACTTTGGGTGGCCGGAATTCTTCCCTGTCTTTTCACCGCAAGATAAGTTTTTTTTTTTTTTTTCCCCAAAATTTGAGGTGGCCGAAATTCTTGATTTTTCCTTATTCGGTCTAGTCACGCACCCCCTGAATGAGAATGGACATTGTATGTATGTATGTATGCATGCATGTATGTATGTATGTATGTATGTATGTATGTATGTGTGTGTGTATGTATGCATGTACATATGTATGTGTGTATGTATATATGTACGTAGTATTCTGTGTCGTTGCACAGCCCCTGTATGTATGTAAAGATGTATGCATGTATGTATGCATGCATGTATGTATCTAGGTATCTAGGTATCTAGGTAGCTAAGTAGGTAGTTTGTATGTATGTATGTTTGCATGTATGTATGTATATATATATATATATGTGCATGTATGTATGTATGTATGTATGTGTCTAGGTAGCTAGGTAGCTAGCTAAGTAGGTAGTTTGTATGTATGTATGTATGTATGTATGTGTGTGTGTTTGTATGCGCGTACCACTTCCGAGTGCAGCGTGATTTGCTTCGCGCCTTTAACCACCTGGTAGATAGATAGATAGATAGATAGATAGATAGATAGATAGATAGATAGATAGAGAGATCAACTGATGAGATATCGACTAATGTCAGAAAAAAGGAGCTTCTGATTTCGTCAACCAAGGAAGTCTGTGGGTAAAGTATTAACCCGATGCCCAGCTAAGCCGTGATGTTTGCACGGAAGGGACTGATACAGGCGATACCAAAGCTCCCTAGTACCAGGCGGGGCCAGGGCTCGTTCCATAAGCGCCCCTTGCAGAACGAGCTCCCACCTCCATTACAGAGGACCCAGTAAGCAGATGGAGTTTCGAGACTGTTCCACAGTCTAGTATAAACCGACAGAGCACTGTGGGTTTTATTCCGGGCTCAACAAGCGAGAAAGGGCATCCTGAGGGAACAGGATTGTGCTTCCCGTCGCTATTTCGGCATGTGACTTATAGGCGTATGGCTAGGCACACATAAGCCACCTCCATTACAGAGGACCCAGTAAGCAGATAGAGTTTCGAGACTGTCGACAGTCTAGTATAAACCGACAGAGCACTGTGGGTTTTATTCCGGGTTCAACAAGCGAGAAAGGGCATCCTGAGGGAACAGGATTATGCTTCCCGTCGCCATTTCGGCATGTGACTTGTGGGCGTATGGCTAGGCACACATAAGGCACCCCACCACGCAGACAGATAGATAGATAGATAGATAGATAGATAGATAGATAGATAGATAGATAGATAGATAGATAAATAGATAGATGGATACATAGATAGATAGATAGATAGAGAGATAGATAGATAGATAGATAGATAGATAGATAGATAGGTAGACAGATAGATGGATAGATAGAGTAGATAGAGTAAATAGAGTAGATAGAGTAGATAGAGTGATATATATATATATATATTTACATATATATGTATATAGATAGATAGATAGATAGATAGATAGATAGATAGATAGATAGATAGATAGATAGATAGATAGATAGATTGATAGATATGTTAGATTAGATTAGATTAGATTAGATAGATAGATAGATAGATAGATAGATAGATAGATAGATAGACAGATAGATAGATAGACAGATAGATAGATAGGTAGATAGACAGACAGATAGATAAATAGATG
>WBZZ01000471.1:180000-182500 GCA_019918135.1 Paulinella micropora
ATACTATTGCATTACTACATGCAATTGGAGACAAAGCTAGCGGATTGACTTGCAGCAGCGCCAAAAGCTGTGGAAGCCTATACCTCCTATCATTACATAATGTTACACCTCAATACATGACATGACATGACATGACATGACGTGACATGACCTTGCATTTACATTACATTTACATTACATTACCTTTCATTACATTAAATTAAATTACATTACATTACATTACATTGCATTACATTACATTACATTACATTTACCCGACACTTTCGTTCATGATGACAACACTGAAGAACTCCACACACACGTAACATGACATGACATGACATAACATGACATGACATGACATGACATGGCATGACATGATATGGCATGGCATGCCATGATATGATATGACATGATATGACATGACAATATCATGGCATGTCATGTCATATCATAGCATGTCATGTCATATCATGGCATGACCTGACATGACATGACATGACATGACATGAAATGATATGACATGACATGGCATGGCATGACAAGACATGACATGGCATGGCATGGCATGGCATGGCATGGCATGCCATGACATGACATGACATGACATGACATGATATGACATGACATTATATGACATGACATGACATGACCTAGTATTGCATTACATCTACACTATAATACATCGTATTGAAATATATTAATTACATTACATTACCCCACGCTGTCGTTCATGATGACGACACTGAAGGACTGTACAGATATTTGGAGTCGCTGGTCGCCGTATGATGCATCTGTGTTCTTGCGAGTGATGGCGACAGCAGACGTGGTGGTGGTGCTGGTGGTGGTGGGGGTAGTAGTAGTAGTAGTAGTAGTAGTAGTAGTAGTAGTAGTAGTAGTAGTAGTAGTAGTAGTAGTAGTAGTAGTAGTAGTAGATGGCAAGGAAGAGGAAGAGGAAGAGGAGGAAGAGGAAGAGGAGGAGGAGGAGGAAGACGAAGAAGGAGAAGAAGAAGAAGAAGAAGAAGAAGAAGAAGAAGAAGAAGAAGAAGAAGAAGAAGAAGAAGAAGAAGAAGAAGAAGAAGAAGAAGAAGAAGAAGAAGAGGAGGAGGAGGAGGAGGAGGAGGAGGCGGAGGAGAGCGCGGTGGTCTCAACTGGAGAGGCGCCGGCAATCAAAGTATTGACACAGGCTAGAATCAGCTGGTATGAGGAAATTGTCAGGAAGCAACCTACGTAAATGAGAAGTTCCTACTTCTTAAGTGCATTGGAGCAATTACTTGAAGCGCTTCGTTCTCATTCAATACTTGTGTCCAGAATCTGTATCTGGGCTCGTTAGTAAGCTCTTGACGAGAGCTTTCAAACGAGCCACTGCACAAGCGACAGCAACCAGTATTGGCTGAGATCGAAGCACTTGAAGTTATTGCTCATTGTAGTTAAGAATTAGGAATTTCTAAGAATAACACACACACATACAGTGTGCACACAGGCTAGAAGCAGCTGTGTATGTATGTATGCTACCTACCTACTATCTATCTATCTATCTATCTATCTATCTATCTATCTATCTATCTATCTATCTATCTAAGCTGGTAGAAAACGGGGAGAAAGCTACCTGCAACTACATACATACATACATACATACATACATACATAAAATACATACCAAGATACATACATAGATACATACATAGATATATACATAGATACCTATGGCGTCAAGCCGAACCGCCACGGCCAATGACTGTTCACCTGGCCAGCAAACAAGCGAACAAGTAAGCAAGCGAGCAAGCAAGCAAGCAAGCAAGTCAAGCAAGCAAGTCAAGCAAGTTGAGCAAGTTAAGCGAATTAAGCAAGCAAGCAAGCAAGCAAGCAAGCAAGCAAGGAAGCAAGCAAGGAAGCAAGTTTAGCAAGCAAGCAAGCAAGCAAGCAAGCAAGCAGGTTAAGCTTAAGCAAGTTAAGCAAGCAAGCAAGCAAGCAAGTTAAGCAAGCAAGCAAGCAAGCAAGTTAAGCAAGCAAGCAAGTTAAGCAAGTTAAGCAAGTTAAGGAAGCAAGCAAGCAAGCAAGCAAGCAAGCAAGCAAGCAAGGCAAGCAAGCAAGGCAAGTTAAGCAAGTTAAGCAAGTTGAGCAAGCAAGCAAGCAAGTTAAGCAAGTTAAGAAGCAAGTTAAGCAAGTTAAGCAAGCAAGCAAGTTAAGCAAGCAAGCAAGCAAGCAAGCAAGTTAAGCAAGTTAAGCAAGTTAAGCAAGTTAAGCAAGTAAGCAAGTAAGCAAGCTAAGCAAGTTAAGCAAGTAAGCAAGCAAGCAAGCAAGTTAAGCAAGCAAGCAGGCAAGCAAGCAAGTTAAGCAAGTTAAGCAAGTTAAGCAAGCAAGCTAAGCAAGATAAGCAAGCAAGCAAGGCTAAGCAAGCAAGCAAGCAAGCGAGCGAGCAAGTTAAGCAAGTTAAGCAAGTTAAGCAAGTTAAGCAAGCAAGCAAGTTGAGCAAGTTAAGCAAGTTGAGCAAGTTAAGCAAGTTAAGCAAGTTAAGCAA
>WBZZ01000471.1:197500-200000 GCA_019918135.1 Paulinella micropora
TGTCTGTCTGTCTATCTATCTATCTATCTATCTTCTATCTATCTATATATCTATCTATCTATCTATCTATCAATTTATCAATCAATCAATCAATCAATCAATCAATCTATCTATCTATATATCTATCTATCTATCTATCTATCTATCTATCTATCTATCTACCTATCTATCTATCTATCTATCTATCTATCTATCTATCCATCCATCCATCCATCTATCTATCCATCTATCTATCTACCTACCTATCTATCTATCTATCTATCTATCTATCTATCTATCTATCTATCTATCTATCTATCTATCTATCTGTCTGTCTATCTGTCTATCTATCTATCTATATATCTATCTATCTATCTATCTATCTATCTATCTATCTATCTACCCGTGGCAGTCTGTTGTCTGGAGTTCCGAACCTCTCCCTTCTGGACCGTCACCCACTTGTTCTGCTTGCTCTTGGAGTCTCGAGGCATCGCCAAGGTCACATCCGAGAGCGCCAGCACCAGTTTGACGAAGGGAGAGGCAGCTATAATGGCAGGGCGCGTCTCCGACACCAAGTCGACACTAGACTCAGTTGAGGCTTTTGGGACTGGTGGGTACAGTACGTCCTGCACCTCCCACAGCGCCTCCAGCATAGCCTTGACGAAGTTGGTGACTTCTTTCACATAGCGGTTGAGAAAGACGATCCGAAGCTTGGAGAGCTCGATATAGACTTCTGGCTGGTTGTTGGGTGCGCGATACGTGACCGCTGCTACGCGCGCCAGGGAGTCGGCCTCCGAGTCCACCTTTTGCATAGTATTGTACTGTGAGTATAGTTGGTATTGTATTGTTTTGTATTGTTGTGTATTGTTTTGTGTTGTCTTGTATTGTACTGTATTGTGTTGTATTGTACTGTATTGTATTGCATTGTTTTGTGTTGTTTTGTGTTGTATTGTATTGTATTGTATTGTGTTGTATTGTATTGTATTGTATTGTATTGTATTGTATTGTATTGTGTTGTATTGTATTGTATTGTACCGTCTTCTCGATGAGCTGGTCGTAGATGACCGCCTGAGGCGTTCTGCAGGCAGACAGATTGATTTGATAGCTTGATTGACTGTCTGCCTAGTTAGTGTGCTACCTGTCGAAAAGCTGAAGGTCGCCCAGTCTAACGTGCACGTCGATCCCGTCACTGCGCTGTGTGACTGAGCTCTGTATCTCGCACAGGACCGCCTCGCTCAGCACGGTGTGTTGCTCGGTCTTGGCAGCAAATGGCAGCAGCACCAAGCGCAGTTCTTCCAAGGTCACTGTGGCCTTAAGGAGTGTTCTGGCTGGACTGGCTGGACTGGCGCTGCTGACTTGCACCTTCTGCTCAGGCGGCGCTGGCTGCTGTGCATTGCCCGCTGCAAGAGCTTGGCCAGCTGCTGAAGTTGTTGTTGTTGTTGTGGTTGCTGCTGCTGCTGCTGTTGCTGTTGTTGTCGCTGCTGTGTTGGTTGGGAGAAAGTCTCGCAGAAAGAACAGCCCAAGCGCTTTGAGAGACTCCGGATTCACCCGCAGCAGTAGCTTGCCAAAAGCGGCGTCGAGAGAAGCGTCAGTGTTGGCCCAGTCGGGAGAGTCTGACCCGATACTGCAGTACTTCAAGGAGCAGAAGCTTTCGCCCTCTTTTTCTTCTCCTCTTTCTCCTCCTGCTTCACTTTCTCCTGCTCCTTTCGCCTCTTGTGGGCTGGCGGAGAAGGGTTCAGCAGGCAGAAGCGACGCCGTCCTACTTGTCTGTAGGATTGAGCCCAATTTTGTCAGCTCGTCTATCAAGTTGATGTCGCGAACTGTCAGACCAAACTCGCCTGAGAGAGTATGTGGTAAGGATAGGGTAAGTAGCTGGGTAGGTGGGTAGGTGGGTAGGTGGGTAGTTAGTTAGCTAGACAGAGAGTGATGTCAAGACCTGTGAGTCCGAGCTCGCCGCAGAGTATGTAGTGAGGGCAGGGCAGGGTAGGGTAGGGCAGGGTAGGTAGGTAGGTAGGTAGGTAGGTAGCTAGCTAGCTAGCTAGGCAAGGTAAGTAGGTAGGGCAACCTTGGTAAGCCCGCTGCAGCGACCGAAGCTCGATGCCTTTTACTTCGGCGCGCAACATCGCCTCGCCGGAGCGGTCGGTCACTACCAGGTTCACGTCTAAGATCTGGAAGATCACCAACAGCATTTCCTGCTTGGCGAGCTTGAGTTTGCGCTGCAGCCACCAGCTGTCGAACTCCGAGGCCGAGACCGTGCCGTCACCGTCCTGTCACACCACATCACACCACATCACCATCACATCACCATCACATCACCATCACATCACCATCACATCACCATCACCATCACATCACCATCACATCACCATCACATCACATCCTGTCATGCCACATCAAAGTTCTGTCATGTCATATCAGAGATCATACTTTGTCTAGTAACTTCATGGCTTCTGCGGCGCGGGCCGAGGTCCCCAACAACACAACTAAGTCATCTGGAGACAAAATTTCCTTCTTGGCCACG
>WBZZ01000471.1:215000-220000 GCA_019918135.1 Paulinella micropora
TGTATTGTATTGTATTGTATTGTATTGTATTATATTGTATTGTATTGTATTGTATCGTATCGTACCTCGCGTTCAGCCTCCGTCAACACCAAGGGCGCTTCAGCGGGCGGCAGCTCCTCTTCAGCGCCCCCAAACCAGCCCGAGAACCAGCCAGCAGCCTTCTTGGAGGGGTTGTCTTTCGATGTCTCTCGGAGCTTCACACACTGGCCCATCAGCTCAGTTCGCAACTGCTCGATGGCGCCAGTGCGAAACAAGATCAGCTATAAGGTAGGTATAGGTAGGTAGGTAGGTAGGTAGGTAGGTAGGTAGGTAGGTAGGTAGGTGGGTAGGTAGGTGGGTAGGTGGGTAGGTAGGTGGGTAGGTAGGTAGGTAGGTAGGTAGGTAGGTAGGTAGGTAGGTAGGTAGGTAGGTAGGTAGGTAGGTAGGTAGGTAGGTAGGTAGGTAGGTAGGTAGGTAGGTAGGTAGGTAGGTAGGTAGGTAGGTAGGTAGGTAGGTAGGTAGGTAGGTAGGTAGGTAGGTAGGTAGGTAGGTAGGTAGGTAGGTAGGTAGGTAGGTAGGTAGGTAGATAGATAGATAGATAGATAGATAGATAGATAGATAGATAGATAGATAGATAGATAGATAGATAGGTAGATAGATAGATAGGTAGATAGATGGGTTGGTAGCAGAGGTACCTGCTCGTACTCTATCTCTTGCTCTAGCTTTCTTTTCCTCAGAGCCTCGTCTGCGCTGAGGGGGGGCAACCAGGACGCGTTGAGCGTGCGTTTGTAGACAATAAGGTACTCCTCACGCTCCGCTTTGGTGGCCTATAGATAGATAGATAGATAGTAGATAGATAGATAGATAGATAGATAGATAGATAGATAGATAGATAGATAGATAGATAGATAAGATAAGATAAGATAAGATAAGATAAGATCAGATCAGATCAGATCAGATCAGATCAGATCAGATCGGATCGGATCGGATCGGATCGGATCGGATCGGATCGGATCGGATCGGATCGGATCGGATCGGATCAGATCAGATCAGATCAGATCAGATCAGATAAGATAAGATAAGATAAGATAAGATAAGATAAGATAAGATAAGATAAGATAAGATAAGATAAGATAAGATAAGATAAGATAGGACAGGATAGGATAGGATAGGATAGGATAGGATAGGATAGGATAGGATAGGATAGGATAGGATAGGATAGGATAGGATAGGATAGGATAGGATAGGATAGGATAGATAGATAGATAGATAGATTAGATAGATAGGTAGGTAGGTAGGTAGATAGATAGATAGATAGATGAAATATCGACTAATGTCAGAAAAAAGGAGCTTCTGATTTCGTCAACCAGGAAGTCTGTGGGTAAAGTATTAACCCGATGCCCAGCTAAGCCGTGATGTTTGCACGGAAGGGACTGATACAGGCAATACCAAAGCTTCCTGGTACCAGGCGGGGCCAGGGCTCGTTCCATAAAGCGCCCCTTGCAGAACGAGCTCCCACCTCCATTACAGAGGGCCCAGTAAGCATATGGAGTTTCGAGACTGTTCGACAGTCTAGTATAAACCGACAGAGCACTGTGGGTTTTATTCCGGGCTCAACAAGCGAGAAAGGGCACCCTGAGGGAACAGGATTGTGCTTCCCGTCGCTATTTCGGCATATGACTTATAGGCGTATGGCTAGGCACACATAAGGCACCCCACCACGGGCCCAGCACACCCACACCATCCCCTAATTCTCTGTCTGTCGACAGATGGCACCCATTTCAAAAAATCAAGCCCAAGAGAGGGTCAGTGACACCTCAAGTGGCCTTGGTTCATTCCGTAGAGTAAGTGATAAGATCAACTGATGAAATATCGACTAATGTCAGAAAAAAGGAGCTTCTGATTTCGTCAACCAGGAAGTCTGTGGGTAAAGTATTAACCCGATGCCCAGCTAAGCCGTGATGTTTGCACGGAAGGGACTGATACAGGCAATACCAAAGCTTCCTGGTACCAGGCGGGGCCAGGGCTCGTTCCATAAAGCGCCCCTTGCAGAACGAGCTCCCACCTCCATTACAGAGGGCCCAGTAAGCAAGATAGATAGATAGATAGATAGATAGATAGATAGATAGATAGATAGATAGATAGGTAGGTAGGTAGGTAGGTAGGTAGGTAGGTAGGTAGGTAGGTAGGTAGATAGATAGATAGATAGATAGATAGATAGATAGATAGATAGATAGATAGATAGATAGATAGATAGATAGATAGATAGATAGATAGATAGATAGATAGATAGAGAATAAGGTATTCCTGACGCTCCGCTTTGGTGGCCTTGGACAGACAGATAGACAGATAGACAGATAGATAGATAGATAGATAGATTAGATAGATAGATAGATAGATAGATAGATAGATAGATAGATAGATAGATAGATAGATAGATAGATAGATAGATAGATAGATAGATAGATAGATATATAGATAGATAGATAGATAGATAGATAGATAGATAGATAGATAGATAGATAGATAGATAGATAGATAGATAGATAGATAGATAGATAGATAGATAGATAGATAGATAGATAGATAGATAGAGAATAAGGTACTCCTCACGCTCTGATTTGGTGGCCTTGGACAGACATACAGACAACAGACAGATAGATAGATTACATAGATTAGATGGATAGATAGATAGATAGATAGATAGATAGATAGATAGATAGATAGATAGATAGATAGATAGATAGATAGATAGATTATATGGATAGATAGATAGATAGATAGATAGATAGATAGATAGATAGATAGATAGATAGATAGATAGATAGATAGATTAGATAGATAGATAGATAGATAGATAGATAGATAGATAGATAGATAGATAGATAGATAGATAGATAGATAGATAGATAGAAGATAGATGGATAGATAGATAGATAGATAGATAGATAGATAGATAGATAGATAGATAGATAGATAGATAGATAGATAGATAGATTGATAGATAGATAGATAGATAGATCGAGAATAAGGTATTCCTGACGCTCTGCTTTGGTGGCCTTCGACAGACATACATACAGACAGACAGATAGATAGATAGATAGATAGATAGATAGATAGATAGATAGATAGATAGATAGATAGATAGATAGATAGATAGATAGATAGATAGATAGATAGATAATTTAGATTAGATTAGATTAGATTAGATTAGATTAGATTAGATTAGATAGATAGATAGATAGATAGATAGATAGATAGATAGATAGATAGATAGATAGATAGATAGATAGATAGATAGATAGATAGATAGATAGATAGATAGATAGATAGATGAGATGTCGCAAAGGAATGTAGTCCTTGCAAAGGAACGCAGTTTCACATCAAACAATAATTTGTGTACTGTGCATGTGTCCGGGATGGGAATCACGGGTAGACTGTGTTCTGGAAAAAGAAGAGGAGGAAGGACGTTGAAGAAAAAGGCAATCTAGGAATGGAGAGTGGGAGGATAAGGAAGAAGAGAAAGAAAAGGAAGCCGTTAGTCCAAGTGTTTTGAGCACCGTAAGCTTGCGCAAGCTACAATGATGACATTGTATGAGGCCTAAACCCCCGCAGGGACCTAGCCCGGGCTATGCAACACTGGACGGCTATGATGGAATGCAGTCACCAATACGGACTAGAGGAAGATTAGTCCAATTTTTGACTGCACAGGAGCGATAAATCGCAAAAGAGCAACGAGCTACGCAGGAGGATAGCTTGAAGCAAAGGGATTTGGATTGGGGATGGGAAAAACCCAAGGCGCGGAAACATCGATGAACAGAGAACGATACCATGCCGCGAGCCCCGCATTCGATTGGTCGAAGGTGGCAGGTCCATCCGTTGTCCTCGATTTGAGATTTGAGCTTGTTGTATCGGTTGGTCTTGTAGGCTCGTGCGTCAAGGATGTTTTCCTCGACCGGGCACGTTAGCTCGATCAGAATACATATCTTGGTAGACAGTGACCAGACAACGATATCGGGGCGGAGGTCAGTGACACAAATGTGGACAGGAAAGGCTTGCTCAGAACTGGTGTATTGGGTTTGGAGTTGCCAATCGTTTGCAGTGTCAAGCAGGGATGGTCGATGAAATGACTGTCTCTTAGGCTTCTGCTCGCCCTCTTTCACAAACATAGACTTTGATTCATTTTGGTCTATAGGGGAGCGTTTGTTATGGCTCTCGATGTGTTTTTGAAGGGGAGCTTCAATAGTGCAGAGCACAGAGTCATGACGCCAGGTATAGCGGCCTTGTTTGAGGGCAACATGGCAACCGGAGAGGATGTGGCATAGATGTGCTTGACCAGAACAGAGGGCACACTTGTTGTTGGGAATGATTCCCCACAGACGTCTAAGGTCGGGGGTAATAACCGAGTTTGTGCTTGCGTTGATGACCCAAGAGATTAAACGGGGATTACGGGTTCCGATGAGGCGAGCCCAGGAGAGGTCGAAGGGGCATGCGTCTTCAAAACGAAGGAAGCACCCTTGCATGGCTTTGTCCATGTCATGCACTGTGGTTGTCTCAAGTATTGTCTCAGCAGCTAATTCTAAAACCCTGTCGTTGCGGTCTGTGATGGAATGTTCTTTTGGGTAGCGACCATGGCCAAGTCCGAGATGATCGGATTGGCCTCGATGTTTGAATTCAAAATCAACTTGTGCCTCAAGCTTTTCGAGCACAGGCTCTGGTTTCCAGATAGTTCGAAATGTTTCGTGTTTCGCCAGGTTCATCGCATAAATGGACGAGAGGTGTTTATCTGGGCAGTACTTCAGCATTTGAGCACGGTTGATTTGAAGTCGCTGGTAAAAAGAGACGATGGATTGGAGCTGTAGACCGAATTTCGAGCGTGGGCGGTAAAGGCAAGAGACCAGAGCTCTTTTGTAGATATTGGCCCATTTTTTGAGGAAGCGGGTCGCAATTTTCTCAAGGGTTTTGGCGAAAGATAAGCAGAGGTCATAAATGAGAAATGGCCAGGCAAGTGACTGGACAGC
>WBZZ01000472.1:0-5000 GCA_019918135.1 Paulinella micropora
GAAATGCAGTTCACAGGCCAGGCCGGTCCACGAAAGCCAGGCAAATGCAACGAACACGAGCAGGCCTTTCACTTTCGTTTTTGTTTCTTATTTCACCATTTTTTCTTTTTGTGTACATGTGTGTGTGTGTGTGTGTGTGTGAGATCTTGTGTGTGTGTGTGTGTGTGTTTGTGTGTGTTTGTGAGTGTGTGTTTTTTTTAGCATTTTTTTTTTTCTAATTTCTACAGAAAAGGCAACTGTGAAGAGCCTGTATCAGGACATGCCAGTCGTCTGAATCCAGCAGGCATCGGTTTCGTTGTGCCTTCGCTACGAACATGTTTCTCTTAAAGTGGGTTTTACCCCAAGACCCAGACAGCTTGGAAGAATCGGCCAATCGGTAGAAATGCAGTGTTCTGTGTTTGTTACGTGTCGTATATCTTCTATTCATCCTGCTATTGTTTGACTTGAAACTGGCCCCCCTATGAAAACCGATATCTCAAAGCTAAAGCTATGAAAAATTTATGAAATAACGCATAAATATTAGTTTGTGGGAAACATTAAACAGGTCAGAGCTTACTACTATTACTATTACTATTGCTATTGCTTTTATTCCTAAAATCAATAATAATAATAATAATAATAATAATAATAATAATAATAATAATAATAATAATAATAATAATAATAATAGTGTATCTCCTGCCAATTGCTGAGCCAAAAGGCCATGTGCATCCAGTCCTCCATTCCATAAGGAAAGTCTCCACACCAATCGGTGGAATAAAGGAAGTGACGGCATAGAACATTACTCTAGGAGCTTTATACCAATCAGCCCATGGAAAGGACCGATGGCCTATGTACTCCCTAAATAATAATAATAATAATAATAATATAATAATAATAACAACAACAACAACAACAACAACAACAACAACAACAACAACAGCAACAACAACAACAACAGCAACAACAACAACAACAATAATAATAAATAATAATAATAATAATAATAATAATACTATATCTGAGGCGTACTGATGCAGCTAATGGCATATCCTCAACGGACATAAGCCTCCAATACCCTTGTTCGAGGTCCTCCACCCCCCCGTGTCAGTCTCTCGCCTGATGATCGGGGCCACCGATGGAGCTCCTGAGGGCAAGACTGCACTAAGCCGAGGTTATTCCGCAGTCCCAGCAACCTCTTGCAAGACGTCACCGAATGTGCAAGTGCATACACCAAGCGCGGTTGCTAGAGCTGCCTCGAAACCCCACCCATAACAATCTGGTGTCTGCTGGGTCCTGGGCTATCAACCAGCATATGCGGAGTTTAAGATCTTTTACGCGCGCAACGACCCTCCTCCCCAGCATCTACCACCAAAGGGTTATGAGTTGGCGTCACAGTTTAACGCCTTGAGGCCATTGGGCTAATAATAATAATAATAATAATAATAATAATAATAATAATAATAATAATAATAATAATAGTGTATCTCCTGCCAATTGCTGAGCCAAAAGGCCATGTGCATCCAGTCCTCCATTCCATAAGGAAAGTCTCCACACCAATCGGTGGAATAAAGGAAGTGACGGCATAGAACATTACTCTAGGAGCTTTATACCGATCAGCCCATGGAAAGGACCGATGGCCTATGTACTCCCTAATAATAATAATAATAATAATAATAATAATAATAATAATAATAATAATAATAATGATAATATTAATAATAATGATGATAATAATAATAATAATAATAATAATAATAATAATAATAATAATAATAATAATAGTGCTTCTCAGTCAATGGCGAATGCATTTCTGCACATGTGCCTCCATCGTCTCACCCGTGAGGGGAGTACGAAGATTTGACGATAGGCTCTACTGACACCCCCGCAAGGCAGCTCCAAGCCTTCCAGACAGACCAATACTTTCAAAGAAAATATCCTTTGAAAATACTGGCACCGACGGGAATCGAACTGGCGACAGGTCCCAGATGGTAGGCCTTAACCACTGGGCTATCGCGGTGCCACTAATAATAATAATAATAATAATAATAATAATAATAATAATAATAATAATAATAATAATAATAATAACGATGATAATAATAATAACAATAACAAAAACAATAACAATAACAGTATAAATGATAATAATAATAGTAGTAATAATAAAAATGATAGTGCTTCTCTGTCAATGGCTGATGCATTTCTGCACATGCGCCTCCATCGTCTCACCCGTGAGGGGAGTACGAAGAATTGACGATAAGCTCTAATGACACCCCCGCAAGGGCAGTTCCAACACTTCCAGACGGGCCGGTATGTTCAATGAAAATACTGGTCCAGAAATAGACCGGTATGTTCAATGAAAATACTGGTGGCACCGACGGGAATCGAACTGGCGACAGGGCCCAGATGGTAGAACTTGACCACTGGGCTATCACGGTGTCCAAAATAATAATAATAATAATAATAATAATAATAATAATAATAATAATAATAATAATGTATGTATGCATGTATGTATGTATGTACATACACATACACATGTATGTATGTACGTATGTATGTATGTATGTAGGTATGTATGTATGTATGTATGTATGTATGTATGTATATGTATGTATGTACATACACATACACATGTATTTATGTACGTATAATAGTGCTTCTCAGTCAATGGCGAATGCATTTCTGCACATGTGCCTCCATCGTCTCACCCGTGAGGGGAGTACGAAGATTTGACGATAGGCTCTACTGACACGCCCGCAAGGCAGCTCCAAGCCTTCCAGACAGACCAATAGTTTCAAAGAAAATATCCTTTGAAAATACTGGCACCGACGGGAATCGAACTGGCGACAGGTCCCAGATGGTAGAACCACTGGGCTATCGCGGTGCCACTAATAATAATAATAATAATAATAATACTATATCTGAGGCGTACTGATGCAGCTAATGGCATATCCTCAACGGACATAAGCCTCCAATACCCTTGTTCGAGGTCCTCCACCCCCCCGTGTCAGTCTCTCGCCTGATGATCGGGGCCACCGATGGAGCTCCTGAGGGCAAGACTGCACTAAGCCGAGGTTATTCCGCAGTCCCAGCAACCTCTTGCAAGACGTCACCGAATGTGCAAGTGCATACACCAAGCGCGGTTGCTAGAGCTGCCTCGAAACCCCACCCATAACAATCTGGTGTCAGCTGGGTCCTGGGCTATCAACCAGCATATGCGGAGTTTAAGATCTTTTACGCGCGCAACGACCCTCCTCCCCAGCATCTACCACCAAAGGGTTATGAGTTGGCGTCACAGTTTAACGCCTTGAGGCCATTGGGCTGGAACTCTGTTTAGCAAGTGTGACTAGGTTTTTTCATCGGGATAATAATAATAATAATAATAATAATAATAATAATAATAATAATAATAATAGTGCTTCTCTGTCAATGGCTGATGCAAATCTGCACATGCGCCTCCATCGTCTCACCCGTGAGGGGAGTACGAAGAATTGACGATAGGCTCTAATGACACCCCCGCAAGGGCAGTTCCAACACTTCCAGACGGACCGGTATGTTCAATGAAAATACTGGTGGCACCGACGGGAATCGAACTGGCGACAGGGCCCAGATGGTAGAACTTGACCACTGGGCTATCACGGTGTCAATAATAATAATAATAATAATAATAATAATAATAATAATAATAATAATAATAATAACTAGGGGCTGCGCCAACACCTGAAAGGATGGTTTACCGGTGCGCTTTGCGCACCAAACCCCGCCAGCCCCACTTCTTATCACTTTTTGGAGGGCCCCCCGGGTCCCCCCCTCTCCTCCCGCCCCCTTTCCCTTCGACAGGGTACGTTGAATTGCCGGAGGTGCCGCAAAGGGCGCCCGGTGGCCAAAAACCTCAACTTTCAGGTGTGGGTGCCACCCGCGACCAGAACGGGTACGTACAATCGCAGGGCTCCCCCGGACCCACCCTTTCCCTTCGACAGGGTACTATGAATTGCCCGAGGTGCCGCAAAGGGCGCCTGGTGGCAAAAAAAACCTCAATTTGCAGGTGTGGGTGCCGCCCGCGACCAGAACGGGTACGTGCAATCGCAGGGCTCCCCCGGACCCCCCATTTGCCTTCGACAGGGTACGTTGCATTGCCGGAGGTGCCGCAAAGGGCGCCTGGTGGCGCAAGACCTCAATTTGTGACACCCGCGACCAGAACGGGTACGTACAATCACAGGGCTGGGGTTCCCGGCGGGAGGGCCCCCCAGACCCACCCTGCCCCGTCGACAGGGTACGTTCAATTGCCGGAGGCTGCTAAAAAACAAGGAAATATGGCATTCAGGACACTCCCCTAACGCAAATATTTGCGTGAATTCCAAAAAAATTATACCAGCATCAAGATCGAGTCTGGGGCTAACCACACTGCCAATATGAGCTCCCAACTCCTCCTGGTTCCCACAAACCATGATTTATTCCGATGGGTGCAAAAAAAGGCCAAAAAAACAAGGAAATTTGGCATTCAAGACACTCCCCTAACGCAAATATTTGCGTGAATTCCAAAAAAAATTATATCAGCATCAAGATCGAGTCTGGGGCTAACCACCCTGCCAATATGAGCTCCCAACTCCTCCTGGTTCCCACAAACCATGATTTATTCCGATGGGGGGTGAAAAAAAAGGCCAAAAAAACCAGGAATTTTGGCATTCAGGACACTGCCCTAACGCAAATATTTGCGTGAATTCCAAAGAAATTATATCAGCATCAAGATCGAGTCCGGGGCTAGCCACCCTGTCAATATGAGCTCCCAACTCCTCCTGGTTCACACAAACCATGATTTATTCCGATTGGGGTGCGAAAAAAAACAAGGAATTTTGGCATTCAGGACACTCCTTCAACGCAAATATGAATTCAAAAAAAAAATCATATCAGCATCAACATCGAGTCTGGGGCTAGCCACCCTGCAAATATGAGCTCCGAACTCCTCCTCGTTCCCACAAACCATGATTTATAGGGACAGGGGTGCCGAAATGGCG
>WBZZ01000472.1:25000-30000 GCA_019918135.1 Paulinella micropora
GTCATGTAATCACTTGCGCACCGCACGCACCACTAATTGCCGTTGCAAGTCCGAGCCGCTGTCGAGATGGCTGTCGATGTCGCTGTCGGGGCGTCACCAGGCCCGGGGCTGCGTTGGTCGTTGTCTGCCGAACCTATGAGTTCCCTGTATTTCATAACATGCCTTGGCCCTTCAAACTCTACCGTAGGCTGAGCCTGCCTTCTTCGTCACGATCTTTCCGAGCCTTTTCTTCTTATTATTTCTGCGCTTCTCCTTCTCTTTCAAGAGTCTTCCGTTGGTCATAGCTATTTCAATTTAACTCACCGTTACTTGGATAGTTGATTTGTCAAAAGGCAGGACAGTCAATAATGCCAAGGTTAACTGAAAGTACTCGATTTTTTGTAATAACTCACTTACCAGTCATAATTATAATTACGTAACTTAGAGTCAGTACGCATCAGACCATCTAAATTAGTCAGTTTTGTGACGTGGCTGTTTATCTCCGCGGATCAGTTCTTCTACTTGTACGAGTCACCTTATTGTATTATTAATAAAGTGCGTTTCCATATTGCGTGAAGACTCTTGCTACTATCAGGTAGCCCGGGTTGATCCTGGAAGATCTGTAAAGGTTCCATTATGGTGAGTTTCCCAAAGATTAATATTGAGCCTTGGAACTGAGAAAATTATGAAATTTCCAGAGACAAGGAAAAATGTGCCCGGTGTGAGCTCATCATGGTCGACTAGGTCGCAGTGATAAAGAAAGAGTTGAAGAATCCGATCTCACGGCCCCGGGACTTCACGATGGTACTGCAGGTGGGCAGGGGAACGGAAATGTGCTGATATGATATTAATATCGAGAATTTCTTAGTTCAGGATCCGATACCTATACCGAGCCGGACACAGAAGCTCGTTATAGCATGTCAGATGGGATCGCGGCAGGCGGCAAGGAAGTACCTACAGGAACTCCTTGACCGGGATTTGGCGATGATCTGGGATGAGGCGTTCACCCACATTTCCGGGGTTATTATAGAACGCACGCGATACAAGACGCCATGATGATCGACCAGTTGGCACGATACGCGGACCAGGAGAAACAAACATCCACATTGTACCAGTCTCGGGAGGTGCCCCCCCCCCCCCCCCCCGTATGAAATTGCATTACTCTATGTTCCGGTCTGTCGGTTATCCTTGGCTTGGAGAGTACGGAGTCCCTTCTATATTAGGTATTCCTCATTCGTCATGTCGTTAGATAGGCGTTATATTATTAAATATTGAGTCACTGTATTTTAACACCCACCTCACTGCTTCAGGTACACATGCCCTGCGGGCCAAAACACCTCTCTAACTAAATCTATCACACGGCTCTGCCGGACCCGAAATCTTTTAAAGTTTCAGTCAAATCAGCCTCAATGTGACACAAAACCATCCGCACCCTTAACCATCAATTTCAGACCTACAATAACACAACCGCAATTAGATTTTTCCGATCTTTTACAATACATCATGAGAAAGGAAGTTTTGACATTGAATCATACATATTAATATTTGAAGGCCCGCCGCTGCGCAGACAGCACTTCGTAAGATTTTACATAATAGTAGAATGAATCGAGTGCTTGCACTGATGTAAACCTAGACTAGCTGATGTGTGTGCGTGTTTTGGTTTGCTAAGTTACTTCGGTTGGAATTTCCTTTTCCCCAGTGTGGAGCCACCAGGTGTCGCTCCCGGCTTGGCCTGGAAAGATAGACAGACAAATAGATAGATAGATAGATAGATAGATAGATAGATAGATAGATAGATAGATAGATAGATAGATAGATAGATGGAGTGGAAAGATAGACAGATAGATAGATATAGATAGGTAGATATAGATAGGTAGATATAGGTAGATAGGTAGATAGGTAGATAGGTAGATAGATAGATAGATATAGATAGATCTAGATAGATAGATAGATAGATAGATGTAGATAGATAGATAGATGTAGATAGATAGATAGATAGATAGATAGATAGACCGTGGTCAGTCGCACTTTTTCCGCCCACTGCTTATTGTCCTTCACCTTGCGCATGAACGTCACCTACGTAGATAAAGAAACAGGTTCAGGAAAGATTCAGATAATGATGCAGATACAAGTATTGGTATAGGTATAGAGATAGAAAGATAGATAGATTATTGGTTAGATAGATAAATAGTTAGTTAGATAGATAAATAGATAGATAGATAGATAGATAGATAGATAGATGGATGGATGGATAGACAGACAGATAGATAGATAGATAGATAGATGGATGGATGGTTGGATGGATGGATGGATTGATAGATTGATAGATAGATAGATAGATAGATAGACAGACAGACAGACAGACAGACAGACATTCAGACAGACATTCAGACGGACGGACAGGCAGGCAGGCGGCAGGCAGGCAGGCATACAGACAGACAGACAGATAGATAGATAGATAGATAGATAGGTAGGTAGGTAGATAGATAGATAGATAGATAGATAGATAGATAGATAGATAGATAAGACAGACAGGCGGGCAGTAAGACAGACAGACAGACCAGACACAGACAGGCAGACATGCACACACTCACACTCACACACACCTGCATGCCCGAGACAAGCGTGGTGGCGTTGGCCTCTCCCTACACAGACAGATATAGATATAGATATAGATACAGATATAGATATATATATAAATTAGATAAAAATATAGATTTCGACCTCGAAGTGATCTCCTTTGAAGTGCGCATCAGCGCCGCCGAAGGTAGATATAGATATAGATATATAAGATATAGATATAGATCTTGGACCTCGAATTGGTCTCCCTTGAAGTGCACGTCGGCGCCGCCGAAGGTGGGCATGATGAAGCCGAAGCCCTTGGCCTCGTTGTAGAACTTGATCGCACCCACCTCACGCCCTGAGCAAGGTACATGCATGCATGAGCCACGAGGTGTGTCAATCTATGCCACACTGACTTAAAGATAGATAGATAGATAGATAAGTAGTTTACCCTGGATGGTGGGAACGGGTGCATACCCTGGGTACCCCGCATATCCTCCCATGGCGCCATAGCCTGCATGCATGTATAAACTAAGCAAGCAAGTAAGTAAGTAAGCAAGTAAGTAAGTAAATAAAGAAGTAAGTAAGTAAGTATGTGTGCATAGCCCGCATACCGCCCATCCCCCCCCCCCCCCCCCCCCCCCGGCCCCATAACCTGCATGTGTATGTATGTGTGTATGTATGGATGTATGTATGTATGTATATGTATGTATGTATGTATGTCTGTTATGTCTGTATGTATGTATGTATGTCTGTACGTTGTATGTATGTATGTATGTCTGTACGTCTGTATGTATGTCTGTATGCATGTATGTGTGTATGTATGTATGTATTGTGTTGTATTGTATGTATGTATGCATTGTATGTATGTACGTAATAAATGAAGTATATGTAATATATGTAATATATATGTATGTATGCCTGTACGCATACCACTGGCAGCAGCTGCAGCCGCTGCGCCGCCATTCTGAGCAGGCTGTCCGTATGCCTACACATACATGCATACATTCACATCATAAAAATATATCACTTTACACGTAGATAGGTAGATAGGTAGGTAGGTAGGTAGGTAGATAGATAAATAGATAGATAGATAGATAGACAGACAGACAGACAGACAGATAGATAGATAAATAGATAGATAGATAGATAGATAGATAGACAGATAGACATATAGAAAGATAGATAGATAGATAGATAGATAGGTAGATAGATAGATCGATAGACAGACAGACAGACAGACAGACTCAAGACAAGCACCCTCACCTGCTGTGCCGCGGCCGCTGCTGCGTGTTCGCTGCCGTAAGCAGCCGCAGCTGGCGTGGCAGCAGCGCCGTAGCCATAGCCTAGTCAAGAGATAAGAACAAGAAAGAGGGTGGTTTGAGGAAAGAAAGACAGACAGAAAGGGAGCAAGCAAGCAAGAAAGAAAGAAAAACGCGGCAGCAGCGCCATAGCCATAGCCTAACCAAAACAAAACGAAAGAAAGTAAGCAAGTGAGCAAGAGAGAAAATAAGAAAAGGTAGAAAGCAAGCAAACCAGCCAGCCAGCCATCCAGCCAGCCAGCCATCCAGCCAGCCAGCAAGAAAGCAAGAAAGAAAGAAAGAAAGAAAGAAAGAAACCAAACAAGAGAAGATAGAAAAAACCAAGCACAAGAAAACAAGAGGATGGTTGAGGAAAAGAAAAGAGAAAGCGAGCGAGCCAGCCAGCCAGCCAGCCAGCCAGCCAGCCAGCCAGCCAGCCAGCCAGCCAGCCAGCCAGCCAGCCAGCCAGCCAGCCAGCCAGCCAGCCAGCCAGCCAGCCAGCCAGCCAGCCAGCCAGCCAGCCAGCCAGCCAGCCAGCCAGCCAGCCAGCCAGCCAGCCAGCCAGCAAGCAAGCAAGCAAGCAAGCAAGCAAGCAAGCAAGCAAGCAAGCAAGCAAGCAAGCAAGCAAGCAAGCAAGCAAGCAAGCAAGCAAGCAAGCAAGCAAGCAAGCAAGCAAGCAAGCAAGCAAGCAAGCAAGCAAGCAAGCAAGCAAGCAAGCAAGCAAGCAAGCAAGCAAGCAAGCAAGCAAGCAAGCAAGCAAGCAAGCAAGCAAACAAGCAAGCAAGAAGGAAAGAACGGAAGGAGACAAAGATAGAAAGAAACGAAAAGAAAAGGAAAGGAAGGAAAGGAAAGAATAGGAAGGAAGGAAGGAAGGAAAAAAAAGGAAAGAAAGGAAGAAAGAAGGAAGATAGAGCGAAAAGAAAGAAATAAATGAATGAACTCACCATGCGCTTGTGCTTGTGGTTGTGGCAGTATTGCGGGCGTTTCGACTTGCGCCGCCAGCCTCAGCTCAGCTGCCACCGTGCGACCGTTCTTGTCCATCTATACAGCACGCATACAAGCATGGCATTGCATTGTTTGCGTGTGTGTGTGTGTGTGTGTGTGTGAATGAATCTATGTACGCATGTTGCTTACGAAGGGACATGAGGCTGACCTTGA
>WBZZ01000472.1:35000-45000 GCA_019918135.1 Paulinella micropora
TAGATAGATAGATAGATAGATAGATAGATAGATAGATGGATAGATAGATGGATAGATAGATAGATAGATAGATAGATAGATAGATAGATAAGATAGATAGATAATACGTAGATATGTAGGTAGGTAGGTAGTAGGTAGGTAGGTAGGTAGGTGGAAAGGTAGTAGATAGATAGATAGATAGATAGATAGATAGATAGACAGATAGATAGAAAGATAGACAGATGGACAGACAGATAGACAGACAGATAGATAGATAGATAGATAGATAGATAGATAGATAGATGATAGATAGAAAGACAGATAGACAGATAGATAGAAGGATGGTAGGTAGGTAGGTAGGCAGGTAGGTAGGAAGGTAGGTAGGTAGGTAGGTATGTAGGTAGGTGGGTAGGTGGGTAGGTAGGTAGGTAGATAGGTAGGTAGGGATTATAGATGGACAGACAGATAGATGGACAGACAGACAGATAGATAGATAGATAGATAGATAGATAGATAGATAGATAGATAGATAGATAGATAGATAGATAGATATATAGATATATAGATAGATAGATAGATGATAGATAGATAGACAGATAGATAGACAGATAGATGGATAGATAGATGGATGGTAGGTAGGTAGGTAGGCAGGTAGGAAGGTAGGTAGGTAGGTATGTAGGTAGGTGGGTAGGTAGGTAGGTAGGTAGGTAGATAGGTAGGGATTAGGTAGGTAGGTAGGTAGGTAGGTAGGTAGACAGACAGACAGACAGACAGACCGACAGATAGATAGATAGATGAGATGTCGCAAAGGAATGTAGTCCTTGCAAAGGAACGCAGTTTCACATCAAACAATAATTTGTGTACTGTGCATGTGTCCGGGATGGGAATCACGGGTAGACTGTGTTCTGGAAAAAGAAGAGGAGGAAGGACGTTGAAGAAAAAGGCAATCTAGGAATGGAGAGATAGATAGATAGATAGATAGATAGACAGATAGATAGATAGATAGATAGATAGATAGATAAATAGATGGATGGATGGATAGATAGATAGATAGATAGATAGATAGATAGATAGATAGATAGATAGATAGATAGATAGATAGATAGATAGATAGATAGATAGATAGATAGATAAATAGGCTGACAAAGAGACAGACATGTAGATAGGTAGATAGTTCGGTAGATAGATGGAGCGAGCGGTCAAGTTTGGGGTAGCTTGGTGATTGCGGTAGAAATGCACGGAAGGGGTTAGAATGCGGTATTCGTGCACTTCTGTGACACACCGTCATCAGGAAGCAAGAAGCCATAGCCCTTCTGGAAGTTGAACCACTTCACCGAACCAGTAAGCTTTGTTCCCTCCACTCGCGACATCGCCTCCATGGACTGTGTTGCGCACTGTGCGCACTGTTTGAAGGTGCTGATCTTCCTTTCTGCGAGGAAAAAGGCAGTACTAATTGGCACTCATACAGAGGACCTTCCGGAATGGAATCAAATTAAACACACACTACTAGCGCTAGACAAAGACTTACACTTCTACTAGTTCTAGTAGTTCTAGCACTTCCTAGATTTCCTAGATCTAGTAGATACTAGAGCTACTAGGGCTAGTAGAAGGAGATCTAGTAGATACTAGAGCTACTAGAGCTAGTAGAGATACTAGACTTACTAGAGCTACTAGAGCTAGAAGAGAATCTAGAGAATCACAGATATAGACTAGACCTATACTAGCTATAGCTAGTACAGTAGTAGCTAGCTATATATAGCTATACTAGCTATAGTATCTTAGTATACCTAGTCTAGCTAGTAGACAGACTCGAGCTCTCTAGACTCTGTCTAGATACTTCCACTACTCTAGCTAGCTATATATACTCTAGCTTGCATGGTACCGGTGCCTGTCCTTTGATTTAATTTGTTTTGTCTAGATCTTTAGCTAATAATAGTAATACTAAGTAATATATCTAGTATATATTATTACTGTACTAGTATTAATTATAATATAAATTTAGAATCTATAGCTACTAGATCAATATCTACTAGATCTAGAGAATAAACCTGCATGTGCAGCTCGAATTTATAATTAATTTTCCATAAGCGATTTGTTTTTACTAGTTTTAGCAGCGCTAGCAACAACAACAGTTAATTATAATTGAAGGTAACAACAACATTAACATTGAACAACAACAACAACAACAACTAGAACAATAACAACAACAACAACAACAACAACAACAACGTAAATTTGCAATTAATAATATTGGACCTGCCAACGTACTGCAATTTCTTGGAAATTCCAACGTACGCGTTATATAATTACGTATACTAGCGTTAACGTACAGCAATTTAGGAGTAAAAAATTAATTAAATATCTGTAATGTATTAAAATTTTCTGTTTTAACCGGTGCAAACGTGAAAAAAACATGAAATTAAGGGAGTTTCAGCTATCGAAAAACAATGCAGCAAGCAGTTGATTTTTATGATATATTTTCCGGAACTGATGATGTCATCAAACAGACCCAAAGAAGCTATATAGTGGTGGAAACGATAAGGAAAGTCTTGAACCTGTCCGGACTAGCAGGAGGAACAAAAACATTCCTGCAAAATTAAAACAATGAAACAAATGATTCAATTTAATGAAAAAAGAACTTTCGAAAAATATGATATTTCAAAAACAATGCCAGAATCCAAGTGCATTACTTGTAGCGGACACACTCCAGACTCAGCTCGATAGCGAACGGGATTCCCCCACCAAGGACCAACCGGAGGGGCGAGACCGTGTATCCTCTCAATCCAGTACACAGGACGACTTCATGAAATATCTGGAGGCGGGCGGGTATGACGCATTTGAGACACTTCCAATTAGGATTCTATATATCTCAGACACTTTCTACGACCACTTCGCTCTGAGCCGATATATTTTAACACCACGAAAATTTCACCAAGGACAACCAAAACAAAACAAAAACCTAGACTGGCAAAGCGCTCGTTCATTCCAACAAATGGACGGAGCTATTAGCAGGTTGTTATCCTCATCAAGCTAACAACCTGCTTATAGCCACAGGATCAGGAGGATCCTCGCGACAAGTGAGGATGCTGGGAAGTTTCCTTTTGTTTCGCTGACTATCAAGCGGACTTTTTCCTGGCTCCGATTAGCATCTATCCCATCAAGGGAATCAGTGGAGCGTTGGTGGGGGTACGTCGAAAGATCTTGCAGGCCCGAGGTAAGATTTGTTAAAGCACCCAACGTCCAATACGCCGTTCATCAGACCACATTGCAGAGTCCTTTAGTGTGGTGTACACGGCGGATGGACGGGGCTGTTAGTAGGTTGTTATTCGCATCACGCTGACAACAGACTAATAGCACCGGGATAAGCCAAATCCTCGGAACGGCGCACCACACAAACCAGACCGAAGAAGGTTACTCCTCACGATAGCATGAAAACTGTCATCAGGGGGGGGGGGAGGTGTAGAGTGAAATTCAAAATTCAAGTTTGAGATTCAAAATAGAAGTTAAATTCGAATTTCGCACAAATTCCGAAACCAAAATCATTCGGAGTAACGCCAACATTTAAACTTCTCTCTTTCAATCGTCCATACGATCCGGGCCAAGAAGGAGAAGAAGCCATCAAACTCGAGCCAAACCTCGACAGCCTTCATATTCCTACCGCTCACATTTATCTCTCTACTCCTAATAAACAGTGGTTATCGGATAAACAGATAAGGGAGGATTGTAGGCGCAGATATATAAATCATAGGACGGTATGTGTTACTTTAATATAACCCTGTGTCAACCCAGACACAATAAGAGGAAGTTTCCAATATTAATACTCTTAACCTGGTAACCATAATCTTACTATTAGTGACAGTTACACTTGAAGTTTTAGACCTGAACTTGCGGATACATTATCGTTAGGCCGGACCACGGGCATTGGCTGGTGTTAGCATTGGTTGTTTTGGCCGCTACGCTAGTCTTCCACATTTCGAGTCCACAATCTTTTATTAATATTATTATAGTATATAAGAACAGAGGATTGAGTTACTAGCGAAGTGGATTGAATTTGTTGTATTAAAGAAGAGACATCAATATTAATAGTGATATATTCTTTTAGACAAGAAGCTGCAAACCCACGCCCACTGGCACTAAACACTCTGATGCTTCGAGTCGGGAGTATAACTTTCAAATAATGTCTCTAACCCCTCTGCTGCATGTACCTGTAAGCATAATTACCCAAACAAGACACTCACATCACATGAAACCTCCCCTCTATTCCTCTTGTCGAGGCTGAGCTGTGAGTTGTTAAATGAAGTTCCCAAATCACTGTGTCACAGCAACCCAAGCCACGCTACAAAATAACTCATAAGTAGCCTCCCAGCTCAAGAAAAGCATTGCCCCTGCATGTCTGCACACACTTGTAATAAAAATGTCTTAAGAAAAAGCATATTAATATGAATATATACCTAAGAAGCGCATCAAAAATCCCCACACCATGCTTTTTCTCTCGACACTGTTTCTGCTCTGAAAATTTCAGAAAAACTGAGGAAAATTTCCATACTATTGCTGTTGACATTCAAGACAACAAAAAAAAATTGATTTTTCTGTTTTGGTTGGAATTTCAGTTTTGGTTGGAATTTTGATTTTGGGTGAAAATTTGAATTTTTCAAATTAACTGCTATATTCGTCCGCAAAATATCGTAAATTTTCGCGAAATGTTACCGTTAAATTTGAAAATTTGAATTTTTGTCACAAAAATGAAAAACTGTCACAAAAATGAAAATCTGACACAAAAATGAAAAACTAATTTTTGTTGTTGTCTTGAATGTCAACAGCAATATCACTCAGTTGATTTTATTAGCGACTCCAGATTGTTACATATTATATAAAAGTATATACGAATATTTAATAACAGAAAACTGTCTTAACAATATGAAGACTAAGGAATACCTAAAGTATCGACTACGTAATCTCCAGACCAAGCATAACCGACAGACCGGAACGGTAAGTATTGCCATCATGATTATATACTGGGTGGGCCGGCATAAGTGTTTGTGTAAAATTAAGTGTAATAAACTGCAAAGGGCCCCTACTCGCTGCGCGACAGCGCGGCGAGGCGGGGTCGGCAGCGCGGGGTTGGCGTAGGTGCCCCCCCCTCCCCCTCACTGCTTCAGGTACACATGCCCTGCGGTCCAAAACACCTCTCTAACTAAATCTAATATTATCACAAGTCGGCTCTGCCGGACCCGAAATCTTTTAAAGTTTCAGTCAAATCAGCCTCTATGTGACACAAAACCATCCGCACCCATTACTATCAATTTCAGATCTCGGTGAACACAACCGCAAATAGATTTTTCCGATCTATTACATCATGAGAAAGAAAGTTTTGACATTGAATCATACATATTAATATTTGAAGGTCCGCCGCTGCGCAGACAGCACTTCGTAAGATTTTACATACTAGTAGAATGAATCGAGTGCTTGCACTGATGTAAACCGTGTTTTTTGGTTTGCTAAGTTACTTCGGTTGGAATTTCCTTTTCCCCAGTGTGGAGCCACCAGGGGTCGCTCCCGGCTTAGCCTGGAAAAATAGATAGATAGATAGATAGATAGATAGATAGATAGATAGATAGATAGATAAATAGCTATAGATAGATAGCTATAGATAGATAGATAGCTATAGATAGATAGATAGATAGATAGATAGATAGATAGATAGATAGATAGATAGATAGATAGGTAGGTAGGTAGGTAGATAGGTAGGTAGATAGGTAGATAGGTAGGTAGATAGGTAGATAGGTAGGTAGGTAGGTAGGTAGATAGATAGATAGATAGATAGATAGATAGATAGATAGATAGATAGATAGATAGACAGATAGATGTAGATAGAAAGATAGATGAGATGTCGCAAAGGAATGTAGTCCTTGCAAAGGAACGCAGTTTCACATCAAACAGTAATTTGTGTACTGTGCATGTGTCCGGGATGGGAATCACGGGTAGACTGTGTTCTGGAAAAAAGAAGAGGAGGAAGGACGTTGAAGAAAAAGGCAATCTAGGAATGGAGAGTGGGGAGGATAAGGAAGAAGAGAAAGAAAAGGAAGCCGTTAGTCCAAGTGTTTTGAGCACCGTAAGCTTGCGCAAGCTACAATGATGACATTGTATGAGGCCTAAACCCCCGAAGGGACCTAGCCCGGGCTATGCAACACTGGACGGCTATGACGGAATGCAGTCACCGATACGGACTAGAGGAAGATTAGTCCAATTTTTGACTGCACAGGAGCGATAGATCGCAAAAGAGCAACGAGCTACGCAGGACGATAGCTTGAAGGAAAGGGATTTGGATTGGGGATGTGAAAAACCCAAGGCGCGGAAACATCGATGAACAGAGAACGATACCATGCCGCGAGCCCCGCATTCGATTGGTCGAAGGTGGCAGGTCCATCCGTTGTCTTCGATTTGAGATTTGAGCCCATTATATCGGTTAGTCTTGTAGGCTCGTGCATCAAGGATGTTTTCCTCGACCGGGCACGTGAGCTCGATCAGTATACATATCTTGGTAGACAATGACCAGACAACAATATCGGGGCGGGCATCAGTGACACAGATGTGGACAGGAAAGGCTTGCTCAGAACCGGTTGGGTTTGGAGCTGCCAATCGTTTGCGGTGTCAAGCAGGCATGGACGATGAAATGACTGCCCTTTAGACTTCTGCTCGCCCTCTTTCACAAACATAGACTTTGATTCATTTTCGTCTTTCGGGAGCGTTTGTTATGGCTCTCGATGTGTTTTTGAAGGGGAGCTTCAATAGTGCAGAGCACAGAGTCGTGACGCCAGGTATAACGGCCTTGTTTGAGGGCAACATGGCAACCGGAGAGGATGTGACATAGATGTGCTTGACCAGAACAGAGAGCACACTTGCTGTTGGGAATGATTCCCCACAGACGTCTACGGTCGGGGGTAATAACCGAGTTTGTGCTTGCATTGATGACCCAAGAGATTAAGCGGGGATTACGGGTTCCGATGAGGCGAGCCCAGGAGAGGTCAAAGGGGCATGCGTCTTCAAAACGAAGAAAGCACCCTTGCATGGCTTTGTCCATGTCATGCACTGTGGTTGCCTCAAGTATTGTCTCAGCAGCTAATTCTAAAATCCTGTCTTTGCGGTCTGTGATGGAATGTTCTTTTGGGTAGCGACCATGGCCAAGTCCGAGATGATCGGATTGGCCTCGATGTTTGAATTCAAAATCAACTTGTGCCTCAAGCTTTTCGAGCACAGGCTCTGGTTTCCAGATAGTTCAAAACGTTTCGTGTTTCGTCAGGTTCATCGCATAGATGGACGAGAGGTGTTTATCTGGGCAGTACTTCAGCATGTGAGCACGGTTGATTTGAAGTCGCTGGTAAAAAGAGACGATGGACTGGAGCTGTAGACCGAATTTCGAGCGTGGGCGGTAAAGGCAGGAGACCAGAGCTCTTTTGTAGATATTGACCCATTTTTTGAGGAAGCGGGTCCCAATTTTCTCAAGGGTTTTGGCGAAAGATAAGCAGAGGTCATAAATGAGAAATGGCCAGGCAAGTGACTGGACAGCGTAGTGCTGGTATAGCCAAAATTTCATAAAGCCATTGATCGAGCAGCTATCGATGGCTTGCATAAAAAGAATGAACTTCTTTTGGATTTCTGCTCGTTGTTCGTTTTCGCTGAGGTCATGGTAGACAATCCATCCGAGGTCTTTGAAAGGCTTGTCAGCGATGAAGTTAATTGGTTTGCCAGTAATAGTCAGGACGGGGTCGAAAGGTGGGAACGAAATCGGCATTAATCGTTTGAGACCCTTATGGTCGTCGGCTTTAGTCCAATATTTGAAAGCAAGGCTTTTGCATTTGGGCGGTTTCGCGGCCATTGTTCTGGTCCATGACAGAAATTTGTCTATCATGTTGATGGACGATTGACAGTGTTTCGTGGATCGGCTGTGTAGTTTGAGATCGTCAGCATAGGCAGCTTCGTGCACGATTACTTCATCCTTATGTTTGAAATGGTAACCGTTGTTTTTGGTCAACGATGATAGGAGGTCAAGTAGTAGATTGAAAACTATATTGAAAAGGAGAGGAGAGATGCAGCATCCTCGAAAGACGCCCACAGCAAAAACGAAGGGTTCTGATGACCATTCTTTCCCTTCGTACTAAGAGTTCGTAATATAAGAAGATTATGCGTGCAAACATAGGGGGCACGTGGTACCACCAGAGAGCGAACTGGATCAAGTTGTGATTTACGCTTCCAAAAGCGTTTTGTAGGTCAATCCATGCTATGACCAGTTGGCGATAGCGATCTTTTGCATTTCTGATGGTAGCCTTTGTGGTAGCAATGTGTTCGGGGCATCCTGCAACGTTACGGAGGAAACCCTTTTGTTTTGCTCTGTCAAAGTATTTGTTATCCAGCAGAAAACTCTCTAGGCGTTTTGACCACAAAGAGAAAAATACCTTACCCGAGCAGTTTGTCAGAGCAATCGGACGATAGTTTGAGGCCTGAAGTGGATCGCCGTCCTTATGAAGGAGGGAGATAGCAGCGTGGGCCCAGCTGTTAGCTACATCAGTTGTCCAACACTTGACAATGAGTTTGTGTAAGAAAGATAAAGCGGTGGGAAGTCTCTTGTAAACAAGGTAGCTAATACCATCTCTGCCAGGGGCTGCACCATTACGCTTAGCGAGCACAGATCTTTTGGTTTCCAAGAAGGACGGTGGCTTGAGGTCAAAGGGGACAGTTGGTAGAGGTGGGCGAACCATTTCAGGTAAGGGCACGTAGGTTTGTTCACGATTAGCGTCTTTGTATAGGTTGGGAAAGTAGGAATCACAGTCTTCTTTGGATAGGGAGGAAGTGGTTTGGGTTGAGGGGGGATGAAACAGATTTTTGGCAAACTTATGAGGGTCAGTTCGGAAGCGTGTATTTGCTTGTCGTTGAGCGGAGCTTAAAGTTGCTTCCTTGAGACGACGGCGGAGGCGGTTACCGGTCTTCAATAATACTCGCCAAGTTTTTTGCAGGCTTTTTGCAACAGCAACTGGAATTGAACCTGCCCTTTTGAGATCTCGCAGATGTCTCTTTTGGACCAGTTTTTGTTGTCGGTTTTGCGTGAGTTCTGTTTGGAGCCGGATTACGTGGCGGTTTTTTCGCTCATGAGTTTGTTCTTCTGTTTTCGTTTGAGGTACCCGTTGTGATATGAAGTCGTAGAGATATCTTTCAAATTTCGCTACTGCTTCGTCACACGACAGGCGTTTGATGAGAGAGGAGGGGGATGAGAGGGAGTGCGGATTGGAGTTCTTCTTCAATGCCTTTCCATTCGCTTGGTGTTGATGGCAATACCAGGCGTTTTCTTCTTTCGGTTGGTTCTTTCGGGGCACTTCTTGTCCGATGGACGAAATGAGAGTATGTCTCGGCGTCAACACAGTGGGTGGAATCCAGGTTGATATTGCCGGGTTGCGACTTGTAGTCCGGATGGACGTGCGCTTTTGGACTCTTCTTTTCGAGGAGGCCCGAAAGATCTTCGTAAGGGTGAACATGAGCAAAATTTTCTCCAGGGGGTTCAGGCGGTGCAGAGCACGCACTGGGAGGGTGACGGCGGCCACTCCGGAGGGAATAGCGGTGCGTCGGTAGGTTTTCGCATGTAGTTTTTGTAACTTACGGCTTAACTTAGGGGAAGCAAGCCTCTTCGTTTAAGCCAGGGTTGTCAGCCCAAGAAGAAAAGGAGAAAGGTTTGGTTGCCGCGCTTTATCGCCGCGACGGGGTCACATATGATATATAGATAGATAGATAGATAGATAGATAGATAGATAGATAGATAGATAGATAGATAGATAAATAGATAGATAGATAGATAGATAGATAGATAGATAGATAGATAGATAGATAGATAGATAGATAGATAGACCGTGGTCAGTCGCACTTTTTCCGCCCACTGCTTACTGTCCTTCACCTTGCGCATGAACGTCACCTACGTAGATAAAAATACAGGCTCACGAAAGATTCAGATACTGATGCAGATACAAGTATAGGT
>WBZZ01000472.1:47500-50000 GCA_019918135.1 Paulinella micropora
GAAACGAAAAGAAAAGGAAAGGAAAGGAAAGGAAAGAATAGGAAGGAAGGAAGGAAGGAAGAAAGAAGGAAGATAGAGCGAAAAGAAAGAAAGAAATAAATGAATGAACTCACCATGCGCTTGTGCTTGTTGTTGTGGCAGTATTGCGGGCGTTTCGACTTGCGCCGCCAGCCTCAGCTCAGCTGCCACCGTGCGACCGTTCTTGTCCATCTATACAGCACGCATACAAGCATGGCATTGCATTGTTTGCGTGTGTGTGTGTGTGTGTGAATGAATCTATGTACGCATGTTGCTTACGAAGGGACATGAGGCTGACCTTGACGGAGAAGTGACATCGCTCGTTGGGAATCGGCGCTACACGCACAGCAACACAGACGACACGGCAACATGACGCAGAGCTCAGCACGGCAGAGAGGATAAGACAGACAAGCGTGTTCGTGGGCACAAAGGGACCTCGTGGCAAGTTGAGGTGCTGTGGGGAGAAATAGATATCAGATGCGCCCTGCTCGTCCGGCACAATGAAGCCGTAACTAACAGAAACACACACAACAACACACAAGATACAAAGGCATATTTATCATAAGAATATGCGGGTGCGGGGGCGGAACAAGAGGTAACAGAAGAGAGAGAGAGAGAGAGAGAGAGAGAGAGAGAGAGAGAGAGAGAGAGCGAGAGAGAGAGAGAGAGAGAGAGAGAGAGAAAGAGAGGAAGAGAGGAAGAGAGGAAGAAGAAGAAGAAGAAGAAGAAGAAGAAGAAGAAGAAGAAGAAGAAGAAGAAGAAGAAGACGAAGACGAAGAAGAAGAAGAAGAAGAAGAAGAAGAAGAAGAAGAAGAAGAAGAAGAGGAAGAGAAGAAGAAGAAGAAGAAGAAGAAGAAGAAGAAGAAGAAGAAGAAGAAGAAGAAGAAGAAGAAGAAGAAGAAGAAGAAGAAGAAGAAGAAGAAGAAGAAGAAGAAGAAGAAGAAAGTTTACTCTTTGGCTGCGTTGTACCACTTGATGGTGCCCGAGGCGAGCCCGTCTCTGATCGCCTACGCACAACACACATCAGTCTTGCTCTCTCTGATAACATCTTTTGCTACGCAGTGGACATAGCACGAGCAGCTTACATCATCATCATCATCATCATCATTATCATTATCATCATCATCCTTCTCATTGTCATCTTTATCATCCTCATCCTCCTCATCATCATCATCACCATCATCATCCGCATCATCATCCTCATCATCATCCTCATCATCATCCTCATTATCATCCCATCATCATCATCATCACCATCACCACCATCCTCCTCCTCCTCCTCATCATCATCATCATCATCATCATCATCAGCTTACTTTGTCTTGTACGATGGCCTCGTGCTGTGACTCGAACGCGGGCAGCGTTGTGCCACCCAAGCCCATGATCTAAGAACAAGACAACATGGGCAGATAGATTAGATAGATTAGATAGATTCGAACATTGGCAGCATCGTGCCGCCGAGCCCACGATTTATTGTTGTTAGTTAATATGCAATGCTTGCATGTGGCGGGAACGTGTGGAGGAGGAGAGAGGGGCTGCTGTGCGTTCTGTACAGCGAGCTGCAGTTATCATTACCTTTGCAAGAGACGGCTTGCCCTTGCCCTCCTGGTTCTTACAGACCATGTCTATCTATCTATCTATCTAGCTAGATAGCTAGCTAGCTTAGCTAGCTTAGCTATCTATCTATCTATCTATCTATCTATCTATCTATCTATCTATCTATCTATCTATATCTATCTATCTACCTACCTACCTACCCTAGCTTAGCTAGCTAGCTAGCTAGCTATCTATCTATCTATCTATCTATCTATCTATCTATCTATCTATCTATCTATCTATCTATCTTACCTAACCTACCTCTATCAACCTATCTATCTATCTATCTATCTATCTATCTATCTATCTATCTATCTATCTATCTATCTATCTATCTATCTATGGTTTTTTGAAATGGGTGCCATCTGTCGACAGAAAGAGAATTAGGGGATGGTGAGGGTGTGCTGGGCCCGTGGTGGGGTGCCTTATGTGTACCTAGTCATACGCCTATAAGTCACATGCCGAAATAGCGACGGGAAGCACAATCCTGTTCCCTCAGGGTGCCCTTTCTCGCTTGTTGAGCCCGGAATAAAACCCACAGTGCTCTGTCGGTTTATACTAGACTGTCGAACAGTCTCGAAACTCCATCTGCTTACTGGGTCCTCTGTAATGGAGGTGGAAGCTCGTTCTGCAAGGGGCGCTTATGGAACGAGCCCTGGCCCCGCCTGGTACTAGGGAGCTTTGGTATCGCCTGTATCAGTCCCTTCCGTGCAAACATCACGGCTTAGCTGGGCATCGGGTTAATACTTTACCCACAGACTTCCTTGGTTGACGAAACCAGAAGCTCCTTTTTTCTGACATTAGTCGATATCTCATCTATCTATCTATCTATCTATCTATCTATCTATCTATCTATCTATCTATCTATCTATCTATCTAACCTACC
>WBZZ01000472.1:55000-57500 GCA_019918135.1 Paulinella micropora
TGGCCTTGGTTCGCTCCGTGGAGTAAGTGATAAGATCAACTGATGAAATATCGACTAACGTCAGAAAAAAGGAGCTTCTGATTTCGTCAACCAGGAAGTCTGTGGGTAAAGTATTAACCCGATGCCCAGCTAAGCCGTGATGTTTGCACTGAAGGGACTGATACAGGCAATACCAAAGCTCCCTAGTACCAGGCGGGGCCAGGGCTCGTTCCATAAAGCGCCCCTTGCAGAACGAGCTCCCACCTCCATTACAGAGGGCCCAGTAAGCAGATGGAGTTTCGAGACTGTTCGACAGTCTAGTATAAACCGACAGAGCACTGTGGGTTTTATTCCGGGCTCAACAAGCGAGAAAGGGCACCCTGAGGGAACAGGATTGTGCTTCCCGTCGCTATTTCGGCATGTGACTTATAGGCGTATGGCTAGGCACACATAAGGCACCCCACCACAGATAGATAGATAGATAGATAGATAGATAGATAGATAGATAGATAGATAGATAGATAGATAGATAGATAGATAGATAGATAGATAGATAGATAGATAGATAGATAGATAGATAGATAGATAGATAGATAGATAAAATAGATAAAGACTGACAAACAGACGGACAGGTAGGTAGGTAGATAGTTCGGTAGATAGTTCGGTAGATAGATGGAGCAAGAGCGGTCAAGTTCGGGGTAGCTTGGTGATTGTGGTAGAAATGCACGAGAATGCGGTATTCGTGCTCTGGGACATACCGTCATCAGGAATCAAGAAGCCGTAGCCCTTCTGGAAGTTGAACCACTTCACCGAACCAGTAAGCTTTGTTCCCTCCACTCGCGACATCGCTGCCTGCATGAACGGTGTTTCGCACTGTTTGAGGGTGCTGTTCTTCAGCTCTTCCTTTCTGCGAGGAAAAAGACAGTACTAATTGGCACTCTTACAGAGGACCCTGAGCCGGAATGGAAGTTGATCTGATCTAGGAAGTGGAGGTCTTTGTGTGGGTCTTAGATTGATGGTGGACTTTCTACTGGGGCCTGTCCTTTGAGTACTCATTTGGTTTGTCTTTAGAATAAACCCGGGGATTTTCCGTAAACGATTGGTTTTTAGCAGCAACAACAACAATTAATTGAAGGGAAAAACAACATTGAACAACAACAACAACAGCAACAACAGCAACAACAGCAACAACACAACAACAACAACAACAACAACATCAACAACGTTAGCCACACACAATCTTGCCATTGGTTTAGTTAATATTATTAATTAAATTGCACAACAACAACAACAACAACAACAACTCTTTACAGTTCTTTCCTTCGGCCTCCAGCGCTTGTGACTATTTGCTGGTGTTTGCCTACCCCATACTTTAGTATCGCGCGTGAGCATCTCACTTTTTGCTCGGGCACTGCTCTCATGGTCTCGGCGAGTCTCTACTCCTCCTTCCTCTCCCTTCTCTGTCTTCCTCTTCTCCCTCTTGGTAGGCTAGTTCTCCTTGCTCTTGTTTGCCTCTCTCACTACCTTTCCTCCTCTCCCTCCCCTGTTGTTGACCACTACAGTGCACGTCCTCTGCCTCCCTTTTCCTCTATCTATATTTTTTGTTTTTGAGCCTCTGGATGGGGTATACACATACGAGTCGAAAGCCACACAACTTGCCACTGGTTTAGTTAATATTGTTTTTAATATTAATTAGATTGCTCTGCAACTGTTGTATTATTATCATTAAATTTTACAACAACAACAACAACAACAACAACAACAACAACAACAACAATAACGACGACGACGACGACGACGGTAGCCTCACACCATCTTGCCATTGGTTTCGTTAATATTATTACTTAAATTGCACAAAAACGGCAACGACAACAACAACAACAACAACAACAACAACAACAACAATAACAACAACAACAACAACAACATCTTTCTTCCTACTCTTCCTCTTGATAAGTGAACGTTCTAGTCTGCATCCCTCACTGTTTTTCCTCTTCTCCTTCTCTTGTTATTGTTCGACTATAGGGCACACTCTTTTGCTCACTTCCTTCCTTCTTTATTATTTGTTTCTGAGCACTAGAGATCTACAGTTTTTAGCGAGCTCTGGCGTCCCGTCGGTCGGGGATGAAAGTCGCAAATGATGGCCGTAGCCACACACCATCTTGCATTTTAATCACTTTGTATAAAATTTATTATTATTAAATTGAACAACAACAACAACAACAACAACAACAACAACAACAACTTGAGCTCTAGAGTCCTATAGTACAGTGAGATATGCTCTGGCGTCGCGTGTCGGCCGGCGATGATTAGACATCTACTTGTCTTTAAGTGGGTTTAAGGCCGTTATCCATGCACCATCATGCCACTGGTTTGATTACTGTAATTAATTTACAACAACAACAACAACAACAACAACAACAACAACAACAAGTGGCAGTTATTATATTTTTGGTCGTTAGCCACACATTATTGGTTTAAGTTATAATTCAATTGAACAACAACAACAACAACAACAACT
>WBZZ01000472.1:60000-65000 GCA_019918135.1 Paulinella micropora
ACCATCTAACTCTCGGTGCACATATGCATACATACATACATACATACATACATACATGCATGCATGCATACATACATACATACATACATACATACACACACATACACATACATACATACATACATACATACAATACAATACAATACATACATACATACATACATACATGCATGCATGCATACATATCATGCATACATACATACATACATACATGCATACATACATACATACATACATACATGGATAGGTCACGGAGCGTGAGCAAGATTGGAAGCACGGGGTAAGAAGATAGATAGATAGATAGATAGATAGATAGATAGATAGATAGATAGATAGATAGATAGATAGATAGATAGATAGATACAGCCAAATGCAAAGATTTGCGTGAAATACTATGTGCATGTCTTTTCCAACCCAGCAAACCATGTCAGTACTCATGTCACATGTCACACCTGCCTATTCATTCATGTCTGCCACATGTCACCTGCCTCATCACTTTTCCGCTTCAGCCTCACACAAATCCACATATGCACTACACAATCATGCACATCCGCATTACACAAGTGTTTAATATGTATGTATTATTCCTGACACAGACATATCTTCCATTCTACCTGCGTAGGACTTCACTGAAGTTCGCACGTGGATCATATATACATACATACATACATACATACATATATTATATATATATAGATTATATATATATATATATGTATATATTGCAACGTTACACTTGTTAAATATGTATGTATTACTACTCACACAGACATATTTTTTTTAATCTACTTACGTAGAGCTTTACTGAGGTTTGTACACTGGATCATATTGACATATATTTGTGGTATAGAATGCATTACACACTTATTGAATATGTGTGTATTTCCTCACACATGAATATTTTTATCTACCTGCCTGGATTTTTACCGAGGTTCGCACGCTGGATCATACACGCAAGATTTATGTATATAATGCATAACACACTTATTGAATATGTATGTATTACTTCTCACACAGACACATTCTTTATCTACCTACGCAGAACTTTACTGAAGTTCGCACGCTAGACCGTGGCGCCTACTGAGGGAAAGCCGATGGCCTGAGAGAGAGAGAGAGAGAGAGAGAGAGAGAGAGAGAGAGAGAGAGAGAGAGAGAGAGAGATAGATCAAGATGAATAGACAGATAGATAGTTAAGAAGCGATGCGAAAGGATTCCGAAGAGCCCCTTGCCTAAGCCACAGACCAACACGTAGATAGATAGATAGATAGATAGATAGATAGATAGATAGATAGATAGATAGATAGATAGATAGATAGATAGATAGATAGATAAATAGATAGATAAATAGATGGATATTTAGATAGATAGATAGAGCAATGGAGCGCCCCACCCGTCACCGCCCTGCACAGCAATCGCTCACCAGGCGGACTAGCCTAGCCACGTCATTTGGTCACAAGGCGGACTTGCCTAGCCTGCGCCCCCCCGAGGCGAGGTGCGCGCCAGCAGCCGCGAACCATCTGCACGATAGTTCAACAGTCGTGAACAGTGGGCACGATTCGGTTGAACAGCTGCAAACCATGCGGCGCAAGCTTTGTTGAACAGCCCGCGAACCATGCGCACACACGCTTGTTGAACAGCCGCGAACCATGCGCGCGATAGTTGAACAGCCGCGAACCATGCGCGCGATAGTTGAACAGCCGCGAACTATGCGATGCAAGATTTGTCGAACAACCGCGAAACATGCGCACGAATCATGTGGAACAGCCGTGAAACATGCGCACGCTTTGTTCAACTGAGCCGCGAACCATGCGCGAGCTTGTCGTTGAAAAGCCGCGAATCCTGCGCGCGCTTCATTGAACAGCCGCGCCGAATCAGAGACGCATGTGCGTGGGCCTAGGACACAACTGGTTTCATTTACCTTTATTTATTTATTGCTATTTTTAAATATCAAAGACGATATATGTGCATGAATTCAACGCTGCTTCTCTCTCTCTCTCTCTCTCTCTCTCTCTCTCTCCCTCCCTCCTTCCCTTTTTTTCCACTAAACGACTTTTATTGTAATATTGAAGAACGTTTGCTTTTCGTAGAGCTGAAAAGGAAGCATGTAAGTAGGCGAGCATAAGTAAAAGACAAGGGCAAACAAAGAGAGAAGAAAGCAGAATACAGGGAGAAAGGGGGGAGGTGAAAGAAAAAGATGAAGGTCAGGGAAGAAGATGGTGTGAATCCCTTCCCTCCCCCCCCCCCCCTCTCTCTCTCCCTCTCAGTCTCTCTCTCTCTCTCTCTCTCTCTCTCTCTCTCTCTGTTGTCTAAGTATGGATGTACTATGTACTGATCTTGAAGACTGCAGTAACGAACCAGTTAATGAACTAAGAGCGTCGGGACTCCGGCGTGCGGCGTGTGTGTTTAACGGTGTGGTGCAGGGCCTGTCTCAGCTTCACACAGTGCTCTCCGGCCGGGTCAGACTCGCAGGCTCAGGGGGGCATGAGTAACATGGACTATCTATCATCTGAAAAAATCATGACATGACACTCATGGCTAAGTCAGAATGCTACCGGACGACCTACTGTAAGCTTACTCAGTTGAATTTGAGGTAAGCTTAACAGTATTTGATTCCTAAGTGGCCGCAGTCAGTGCCCGTTCGGCAATGCGCGGCGATTTCAAGTATGTTTCAGTCACCTGCTGCCGTGGCAGCCGCTGCTAGCCGTCAACTACCGGACTGTACCGTAGGCTCAGTATTTACTAATATTGATGATCCGAGTCATCTTTACGGCCTCAGTGGTCCGAGATGATCAGTATCGGGCTGATTTCGGTTATACGTCACCAGTCAAATTCACTGACAAGGACTCCCCCCCCCCTGTCTTCCTTCCCCTCAGTTTTTGTCGTCTTTTTCTTGTCTCATTTTGTTCTCTTCTGTTCTCCTTCGTCTTCTCCTTTCGTGTTCTCCTTTTTCTTGCTCTATCGTCGTCTTCGTCTTTTGTGTTCCTCCTTTTTTTTATTATTATTTTTTTTTTCATTTTCATTTTTTCATTTATTATTTTATTAATATTATTCTCATCTTTATTATTATTATTATTGTTTTATTATTACTATTTTGGACACAGTGATAGCCCAGTGGTCAAGTTCTACCATCTGGGCCCTGTCGCCAGTTCGATTCCCGTCGGTGCCACCAGTATTTTCATTGAACATACCTGTCTATTTCTGGACCAGTATTTTCATTGAACATACCGGCCCGTCTGGAAGTGTTGGAACTGCCCTTGCGGGGGTGTCATTAGAGCTTATCGTCAATTCTTCGTACTCCCCTCACGGGTGAGACGATGGAGGCGCATGTGCAGAAATGCATCAGCCATTGACAGAGAAGCACTATTATTATTACTATTATTATTATTATTATTATCATTATTATTATTATTATTATTATCACTATTATTTTATTTTCATTATTTATTTATTTCATTTAATAATATTTATTATTATCATCACTATTATTTTATTTTCATTATTTATTTATTTATTGATTTATTTTTCAAGTTTTCTCTCTCTTTTACGCTTCGCTGTTTTCCTTTCTTTTTTCTCTTTCGTTTGGACTCTGCCGAGTCACCTTTTTAAAAAAAAAATCACTTTCCTTCTCATGCTTCGTCTTCTCACTCACTCCTACGAGTGCAGTTTCTACAATCAGCGACATTCAAGTTAACACGCTTTCGATCCACATTTATATAAAAAAAGTGTCCTGCAGTAGAAACTTTACCATGATTGAGAAAAGGGCGCCAAGGGAACAGCCCGAATACATACTAGGCCGGACATAAGTAATGGCTCTAACGACACACATTACATATGCCGGACCATACTGACTATCCGGTTAAATATTATTAATAAGTCTAACAAGAACTTCTCAGCTAATTTCCGCGATGACTTCGTCACAAGTTCCGAGTCGCCAAGACGTGGCAAATCTCTGCTGAGGGCCTGACTGACTATTACATAAGCTTATTTTTCCCTTTATCACATATCCGAGCCTTTGACTGGAGTATATACAGTACCGCTAGTAGCAGTCACTAGTAGTAATAGTATTGATAGTCACGTAGTAGTAGAAGTAGAAGTATTATTATTATTATTATTATTATTATTATTATTATTATTATTATTATTATTATTATTATTATAATTATTATTCAGATATAGTAAATCTGCCTTGGAGTGTTGACTGTGACATATTTGAGGGAAATCCCGATGAAAAAACCTAGTCACACTTGCTAAACAGAGTTCCAGCCCAATGGCCTCAAGGCGTTAAACTGTGACGCCAACTCATAACCCTTTGGTGGTAGATGCTGGGGAGGAGGGTCGTTGCGCGCGTAAAAGATCTTAAACTCCGCATATGCTGGTTGATAGCCCAGGACCCAGCAGACACCAGATTGTTATGGGTGGGGTTTCGAGGCAGCTCTAGCAACCGCGCTTGGTGTATGCACTTGCACATTCGGTGACGTCGTGCAAGAGGTTGCTGGGACTGCGGAATAACCTCGGCTTAGTGCGGAGCTCCATCGGTGGCCCCGATCATCAGGCGAGAGACTGACACGGGGGGGATGGAGGACCTCGAACAAGGGTATTGGAGGCTTATGTCCGTTGAGGATATGCCATTAGCTGCATCAGTACGCCTCAGATATAGTATTATTATTATTATTATTATTATTATTATTATTATTATTATTATTATTATTATTATTATTGTTATTATTGTTATTATTATTATTATATTATTATCATTATTATTACTATTATTATTATTATTATTATTATTATTATTATTATTATTATTATTATTATTATTATTATTATTGATGGAGGCGCATGTGCAGATTTGCATCAGCCATTGACAGAGAAGCACTATTATTATTATTATTATTATTGTTAGTAGTAGTAGTAGTAGTAGTAGTAGTAGTAGTAGTAGTAGTAGTAGTAGTAGTAGCAGTAGCAGTAGCAGTAGTAGTAGCAGTAGCAGTAGCAGTAGT
>WBZZ01000473.1:0-2500 GCA_019918135.1 Paulinella micropora
GTAGATGCTGGGGAGGAGGGTCGTTGCGCGCGTACAAGATCTTAAACTCCGCATATGCTGGTTGATAGCCCAGGACCCAGCAAACACCAGATTGTTATGGGTGGGGTTTCGAGGCAGCTCTAGCAACCGCGCTTGGTGTACTATGATGCACTTGCACATTCGGTGACGTCTTGCAAGAGGTTGCTGGGACTGCGGAATAACCTCGGCTTAGTGCAGTCTTGCCCTCAGGAGCTCCATCGGTGGCCCCGATCATCAGGCGAGAGACTGACACGGGGGGGTGGAGGACCTCGAACAAGGGTATTGGAGGCTTATGTCAGTTGAGGATATGCCATTAGCTGCATCAGTACGCCTCAGATATAGTATTATTATTATTATTATTATTATTATTATTATTATTATTATTATTATTATTATTATTATTATTATTATTATTATTATTACTGTTATTCAGCCATTGACAGAGAAGCAGTATTATTACTGTTATTATTATTATTAATTATTATTATTATTATTATTATTATTATTATTATTATTATTATTATTATTATTATTATTATTATTATTATTATTATACGCAATCACTGTTTTCAAGTTAATAGAATACTAATACTTGCCACTCGTAGGAAGCAGAAGAGATAAAATGGAAGAGATCATGATCCGGCCAAGAGATATTATACAAAACTTGAAGAGCATCGGAAAACATGATCGCGCAACCACAACCTTTTCACTGCCACGGTGACTTGTAGGCAGATGAAGTTTGAAGAGAAGTCGAAGACTAAGTACCGGACACGGTAATATTGAAAACAAGCGTTAATCACTTATTATTAATATTAATCAAGTTGAAAAGTTGCTCAGTGGAAAAAGTAAGTAGGAAAGTGTCTGTCTCCGACATGTTGCACAATATATTAATAGTATGCATGCTATTTATGTATAATAGCGTTTACCACTAATTAGTTGATAGCTTCAGCGTCACGTAGGAAACGCATCAAGTTTTTATTACTAATAGAGAATACAATCATGCCACTCGTATGAATGAGTGCGAAACTTGATCACATAGCCTTATCATATCTTCGTTTTGTATCTCTTGATACCTCTTCCATTTTATCTCTTCTGCTTCCCACTCAGCTCTACGAATGGCAAGTATTCTATTAAAACGTTGCCTGCGTACAACAAATGGCTCTGCTGCTTGGTTGATTGATGGATTGATGGACGTGTCGATTGTTACATACATACAGACACACACGTATGTATACATGTATCAATATATGTACATACATGCATATAAGCTTATATATATACATATATATATATATATATATATATATATGTACATACATACATATAAGCTTATATATGTAGTTGTAGCAACACTGAATAAGTCCTCTCGGATTGCTGTCAAAGAACACGCATGTGTGTAGACGTGCATCTGTGTCCAAGATTACCTTATCCTAACCTTTTCACATGACGCGTGTGTGTTTGTGTGTGTGTGTGTGTGTGTCAGTATCTTTGTGTGTGTGTGTGTGTGTGTATGTTTGTATATATATATATATATATATATATATATATGTATGTGTGTGTGTGTATGTCGTTTCGAGGCCATGCGCAGAATAAGCAAAAAATGATTTGGAATTCTCAACATAGTCCTCATAATAATTATGTGTTTGGGTATTACTGTCTGTATGTCTATATGTATTTCTGTCGAAATTCAATTAGAGGTGTTTTTTTTTTTTTTTTTTTTTTTTTTTTTTTTTTTTTTTTTTGCGGTTACCATTTGCGAGACCAAACCCATAACTTACTTGAAAGCCCTCTTCCTGACCTTGTCTGTCTACGCTGTCTTCAGAATCATCCTTTTGCCATACCACTGACATCGCCAAAAATTTTGACAAATTTTTCGCCAAATTCGCCGTATTTTTGAGAAATTTGCTAATTTTTGCTAAATTTGCAGTGTTTTTCGAGAAATTTGCCAATTCCCCGTCAGTCGTGTATGAAGTGATAACCGGTAACTTGGTCGCAGGTAGCGGTAGTGATTGTTAAATACATCTGTGTCTGAACATGGCGCATGATGTCTAACCCCATGATTGAACACTCATGACTGGTTCTTGACGTAGCGGTAGGTGCCTGGGAGAGAGAGAGAGAGAGAGAGAGAGAGAGACAGACAGAGAGAGAGAGCGTGTGTGTGCGTGTGTGTGTGCGTGTGTGTGCGTGTGTGTGCGTGTGTGTGTGCGTGTGTGCGTTTGTGTGTGTGTGTGTTTTTTTTTTTTTTTTTTTTTTTTTGTTTTTTTTTTTTTTTTTGTTTTGGTGTGTGTGTGTGTGTGGGTGGGTGGGGGGGGGGGGGGACGAACTTGACAGATAACAACAACAACACCATCAGAAACAACAGCAACATACAAACATGCATACAAACAGCCACAGCGCTTACCGCCAGTCTCGCAAGCTAACCGGGCCAAGAAACGCGAAGCACCTGGTTCGGGCTACAGCAGGCAGACAGATAGATATCTCT
>WBZZ01000473.1:35000-37500 GCA_019918135.1 Paulinella micropora
AAGAAAGAAAGATAGATAGATAGATAGATAGATATCTAGATAGATAGATAGATAAATAGATAGATAGATAGACAGATAGATAGATAGATAGAGATAGATAGATAGATAGATAGATAGATAGATAGATAGATAGATAGATAGATAGATAGTTGAGATATCGACTCATGTCAGAAAAAAGGAGCTTCTGATTTCGTCAACCAAGGAAGTCTGTGGGCAAAGTATTAACCCGATGCCCAGCTAAGCCGTGATGTTTGCACGGAAGGGACTAATACAGGCGATACCAGAAGAGCTCTCTCGACAGCATGTCTCTGCGAGAGCTCAAACCTTCCTAGTACCAGGCGGGCCAGGGCTTGTTCCATCAGCGCCCCTTGCAGAACGAGCTCCCACCTCCATTACAGAGGACCCAGTAAGCAGATGGAGTTTCAAGACTGTGACATCGACAGTCTAGCATAAACCGACAGAGAACTGTGGGTTTTATTCCGGGCTCAACAAGCGAGAAAGGGCACCCTGAGGGAACAGGATTGTGCTTCCCGACGCTATTTTCATGTGACTTATAGGCGTATGGCTAGACACACATAGGGCACCCCACCACGGGCCCAGCACTCCCACACCATTCCCTAATTCTTTGTCTGTCGACAGATGGCACCCATTTCAAAAACCAAGCCCAAGGGAGGGTCAGTGACACCTCAAGTGGCCTTGGTGGGATCTCCAGGTGGAGTGAGTGATGAGGTATCGACTAATGTCAGAAAAAAGGAGTTTCTGATTTCGTCAACCAAGGAAGTCTGTGGGCAAAGTATTAACCCGATGCCCAGATAGATAGATAGATAGATAGATAGATAGATAGATAGATAGATAGATAGATAGATAGATAGATAGATAGATAGATAGATAGATAGATAGATAGATCCTACTCCGTCGGCACCGAGGAGGAAGCCGTCATTGCAAGAACAAGAAAAACCTATGACATACATATACATCTACATTGCAAGCAAACAGGAGAAGCCTATGAGGACGAGCAAAAAATTTCGGCCAGAACAAATTATCCCGTAATAACGGTACTTTTGTTATTCAAAGTTGTGAAGAATTTTGGCCAGCCGGTAATTACGGTACATTTCTTGTTCACAAATAAAAGTTTAAGCGAAAATTCCCGTATTTACGGTTGGCCGAAAGGTGAGGCGGCGGAAATTTTTCACTATTCCTTTATGCAAGAACAAAGAGAAGAATATAGTGCAAGAATAAGAGAAGCTGTTATTGCAAGAACAAGAGAAGCCTAATCAGGACAAAGGAAAAATTTCGGCCAGGAAGTATTTCGGTCAGTGATTTTTCACCGCAGAATACGTTGTTTTTGCACAAAACTTTGGTTGGCCGGAATTCTTGCCTGGTCTTTCACCGCAAGATACGTTATTTTTTTGCAAAAAATTTGAGGTGGCCGAAATTTTTCACTTGTCCTTATTGCAAGAACAAGAGAAGCCTATTTTTCATACACATACATAACATTACATACATATACATACATCTCCCTCCCTCCTTCCTCCTCCCTTTGCTTTGCTCCCCCCCCCCCCCCCACACACACACCCTCTTTTTTTCTTCTAGAGAAGCCTATTTTTCATGCACATACATAACATTACATACATATACATTGGCATGATGCACACACACAAGGTATATGCTTAATATATGTATGTGTATATGAATAAATATATGTTATACATACATCTCCCTCCCTCCCTCCTCCCTTTGTCCCCCTCCCCCCCCCCCCCCTTTTTTTTTTCCTTCTCCTGCCTATGTCATTTACTTCCAGCCACAAGTATACATACATACATACATACATACATACATACTTCAACAGCCCCCGCCACAAGTATATATACATACACACATACATACATACATACATACATACATACATACATACGTGCATACATACATACATACATACATACATACATACATGCATACATACATACATACATACATACATACATACATACATACATACATACACCCTCTTTGCCCCTAACGACGCAGCGTTCATACATACATACATACATACATTCATACATACATACATAGATACATACATACATACATACATACGTATGTACATACATACATACATACATACATACATACACCCTCTTTGCCCCTAACGACGCAGCGTTCATACATACATACATACATACATACATACATACATACATACATGCATATATACATATGGCGGCCATTATTTCACACTCGTGTAGGTGTCGGGTGAAAAATCTTACTGTTGAACGCTATAACAATATCTTACTGTTGAATACCATAACAATACAGGGTTAGGTGTAGGCAACAACAACAACAACAACAACAATAATAATAAAAATAATAATAATAATAATAATAATAATAATAGTAATAATAATAATAATAACAATAATAACAACAACGACAACAACAACAACAACAATAATAATAATAATAATAATAATAATAATAATAATAATAATAATAATAATAA
>WBZZ01000473.1:50000-55000 GCA_019918135.1 Paulinella micropora
TAGATAGATAGATAGGCATACCTGTTCCTATTCTAACTGTCCCAGGCTGTGGGCTGGATTGAGGTAGGTAGGTAGGTAAGTGGATAGATAGGTAGACAGGTAGATAGGTAGGTAGGTAGGTAGGTTTATAGATAGGTAGATAGATAGATAGGTAAACTAGATAGATAGTAATACCTTTTCCTATTCTACTTGGGCTGGCTGGTAGACAGATAGATATGTAGGTTCATTGATAGGTAGATAGATAGATAGGTAAATTAGATATGCGTCAGGTGGCACAAGTGTGTGTGGCAAAAGTGGTGTGTGGGGTGTGGATGAGAGAGGGGGGTCGTGGGTCTCATTATCTCCATCTTCCTCCTCTCCCTTTCTTTCCATCATCATTATAGCCATGTGATGTATGTACCATACCTTACCCCTCACTTTCAGACTCTGAGTCTGACTCAGAAAAGGACTCATGAGATAGGCATACCTTTTCCTATTCTACTTGGGCTGGCTGGTAGACAGATAGATAGGTAGGTTCATAGATAGGTAGATAGATAGATAGGTAAATTAGATAGATAGGCATACCTTTTCCTATTCTGATGGGCTGGCTGGTAGACAGATAGATAGGTAGGTTAATAGGTAGATAGATAGATAGATAGGTAAATTAGATAGATAGGCATACCTTTTCCTATTCTGATGGGTTGGCTGGTAGACAGATAGATACGTAGGTTCATAGATAGGTAGATAGATAAATAGATAGATAAATAGATAGGTAGATATAGAGGCATACCTTTTCCTATTCGGACAGTACAGAATCCCATGTTGTACTTGGGCTCGCTCGTATAGCCCGGATCACATCCCTTGGAAGTAACAGTAATAACAATGGCAATAATAATAATGATAATAATAATAATAATAATAATAATAATAATAATCATAATAATAATAGTAATAATAATAATAATAGTAGTAATAGTAGTAATAATGATAATAATAATAATAATAATAGTGCTTCTCTGTCAATGGCTGATGCATTTCTGCACATGCGCCTCCATCGTCTCACCCGTGAGGGGAGTACGAAGAATTGACGATAAGCTCTAATGACAACCCCGCAAGGGCAGTTCCAACACTTCCAGACGGGCCGGTATGTTCAATGAAAATACTGGTCCAGAAATAGACCGGTATGTTCAATGAAAATACTGGTGGCACCGACGGGAATCGAACTGGCGACAGGGCCCAGATGGTAGAACTTGACCACTGGGCTATCACGGTGTCCAATAATAATAATAATAATAATAATAATAATAATAATAATAATAATAATAATAATAATAATAATAATAATAATAATATATATTGATCTGTCATGGCTGAGCCCGAGGGCCATGCGCCTCCATCCCTCGACCCAACAGGGACTACAGTGAGTATGTTGGGGAGGGAAGAGTGACTCTAACCATCCTGCATAGAGGCCCCAAAAGGAAGTCCCTACTACCCGCACAGTGTCGGGTACCTTGCAGGAAATCAACTACAAATGATTGATCTTCCCCGCGTGAGAGCTCCACGAGACTGGGTAGGGCCCGCATGGAGGTACTCACAGGGGTAGCAGACATTTCATGCGGTCTGCCAGCGCATGAGGACGTTTTGTGGTAAGTATCTGGGACGCCTCGAAACCCGTCACCACCCCTAGATCGCGGAATTTAAATACCCCTTTGATCCCACGTGGTGTATGTCTTATAAAAAACAACACAACGACATGGCCTCGGAACCAACACAACAACATAGCCTCGGAACCCACATCGACATAGCCTCGGAACCCACACAACAACAGAGCCTCGGAACCAACACAACAACATAGCCTCGGAACCAACACAACAACATAGCCTCGGAGCCAACACAACGACATAGCCTCGAAACCAGTGGGAAAAGGCCCAACCACCTCCTCTTCCCGTGGGGTGCCATACTGTGCACCCCTCCATAATAATAATAATAATAATAATAATAATAATAATAATAATAATAATAATAATAATAATAATAATAATAATAATAGTAATAGTGCTTCTCTGTCAATGGCTGATGCATTTCTGCACATGCGCCTCCATCGTCTCACCCGTGAGGGGAGTACGAAGAATTGACGATAAGCTCTAATGACGCCCCCGCAAGGGCAGTTCCAACACTTCCAGACGGGCCGGTATGTTCAATGAAAATACTGGTCCAGAAATAGACCGGTATGTTCAATGAAAATACTGGTGGCACCGACGGGAATCGAACTGGCGACAGGGCCCAGATGGTAGAATTTGACCACTGGGCTATCACGGTGTCCAATAATAGTAATAATAATAGTAATAATAATAATAGTAATAATAATAGTAATAATAATAATAGTAATAATGATAATAATAATAGTAATAATAATAGTAATGATAATAGTAATGATAATAGTAATGATAATAATAATAATAATAATAATAATAATAATAGTGCCTCTCTGTCAATGGCTGATGCATTTCTGCACATGCGCCTCCATCGTCTCACCCGTGAGGGGAGTACGAAGAATTGACGATAAGCTCTAATGACACCCCCGCAAGGGCAGTTCCAACACTTCCAGACGGGCCGGTATGTTCAATGAAAATACTGGTCCAGAAATAGACCGGTATGTTCAATGAAAATACTGGTGGCACCGACGGGAATCGAACTGGCGACAGGGCTCAGATGGTAGAACTTGACCACTGGGCTATCACGGTGTCCATAATAATAATAATAATAATAATAATAATAATAATAATGATAATAATGATAATAATAATGATATCAGGTTGTACTTGAGCTGGCTCGTATAGCCAGGCTCACACCCCTGGGAAGTGATAGTAATAACAATGACAATAATAATAATAATAATAATAATAATAATAATAATAATAATAATAGTAATAATGATAGTAATAATGATAATAATAATAATAATAATAATAATAATAATACTATATCTGAGGCGTACTGATGCAGCTAATGGCATATCCTCAACGGACATAAGCCTCCAATACCCTTGTTCGAGGTCCTCCACCCCCCCGTGTCAGTCTCTCGCCTGATGATCGGGGCCACCGATGGAGCTCCTGAGGGCAAGACTGCACTAAGCCGAGGTTATTCCGCAGTCCCAGCAACCTCTTGCAAGACGTCACCGAATGTGCAAGTGCATACACCAAGCGCGGTTGCTAGAGCTGCCTCGAAACCCCACCCATAACAATCTGGTGTCTGCTGGGTCCTGGGCTATCAACCAGCATATGCGGAGTTTAAGATCTTTTACGCGCGCAACGACCCTCCTCCCCAGCATCTACCACCAAAGGGTTATGAGTTGGCGTCACAGTTTAACGCCTTGAGGCCATTGGGCTGGAACTCTGTTTAGCAAGTGTGACTAGGTTTTTTCATCGGGATTTCCCTCAAATATGTCACAGTCAACACTCCAAGGCAGATTTACTATATCTGAGGCGTACTGATGCAGCTAATGGCATATCCTCAACGGACATAAGCCTCCAATACCCTTGTTCGAGGTCCTCCACCCCCCGTGTCAGTCTCTCGCCTGATGATCGGGGCCACCGATGGAGCTCCTGAGGGCAAGACTGCACTAAGCCGAGGTTATTCCGCAGTCCCAGCAACCTCTTGCAAGACGTCACCGAATGTGCAAGTGCATACACCAAGCGCGGTTGCTAGAGCTGCCTCGAAACCCCACCCATAACAATCTGGTGTCTGCTGGGTCCTGGGCTATCAACCAGCATATGCGGAGTTTAAGATCTTTTACGCGCGCAACGATTCTCCTCCCCAGCATCTACCACCAAAGGGTTATGAGTTGGCGTCACAGTTTAACGCCTTGAGGCCATTGGGCTGAATAACAATAATAATAATAATAATAATAATAATAATAATAATAATAATAATAATAATAATAATAATAATAATAATAATAATAATAATAATATCCCTAAAAAAGAGCTCGTGACAAGCTTGCGAAAACACAAAGAATCAGCCTCTAAGCCCCTCTGGCACAACTCTTACAGCCTTGGAGCATTATCTATCTATCTATCTATCTATCTATCTATCTATCTATCTCAGCCATTCATTATGGCAATCCTTTTCCAGAATCTTCGTAAATAGATAGATAGACAGACAGACAGATAGATAGATAGATAGATAGATAGATATATAGATAGATAGATAGATAGATAGATAGATAGATAGATAGATAGATAGATACATAGATAGATACATAGATACTTTTCCAGAATCTTCGTAAATAGTGCCAAAATGAATGGTTGCGAGATAAATAGATAGATACAGATAGACAGATAGATAGATAGATAGATAGATAGATAGATAGATAGATAGATAGACAGACAGACAGACAGACAGATAGACAGATAGATAGATAGATAGATAGATAGATATAGATAGATAGATAGATAGATGAGATGTCGCAAAGGAATGTAGTCCTTGCAAAGGAACGCAGTTTCACATCAAACAATAATTTGTGTACTGTGCATGTGTCCGGGATGGGAATCACGGGTAGACTGTGTTCTGGAAAAAGAAGAGGAGGAAGGACGTTGAAGAAAAAGGCAATCTAGGAATGGAGAGTGGGAGGATAAGGAAGAAGAGAAAGAAAAGGAAGCCGTTAGTCCAAGTGTTTTGAGCACCGTAAGCTTGCGCAAGCTACAATGATGACATTGTGTAAAGGCCTAAACCCCGAAGGGACCTAGCCCGGGCTATGCAACACTGGACGGCTATGACGGAATGCAGGATGAGAGATAAGGGGAGGATGAGAGGGAGGGCGGATTGGAGTTCTTCTTCAATGTCTTTCCATACGCTTGGTGTTGATGGCAAAATCAGGTGCTTTCTTCTTTCGATTGGTTCTTTCGGGGCACTTCTTGGACGAAATGAGAGTATGTCTCGGCGTCAACACTGTGGGTGGAATCCGGGTTGACAATGCCGGGTTGTGACTCATAGTCCGGATGGACGTGCACTTTTTGGAC
>WBZZ01000473.1:72500-90000 GCA_019918135.1 Paulinella micropora
CTATCTTAAGCAGGAACTTCAATCAGTCAAGGGGGGTAATCAAGAACGAGGACAAACTCAAGTTGAATCTGGTGGTAAGAAAACCGGTAAGGACGAATACGGGAAACCACGTGGTAAGGAAGAGAACGCTAAGCCAACCGGTAGGGAAGAACAAGGTAAGGAAAAGAATGGTTTCTTTCAGCCGAGAGCACCAAAGACGGCAGCAGCGGCGGCGAAAGAGCCGAGGAAAACAAAAAGCAAGCAATCTAAAGACGGCCGTGGTGACAGCGATGAGTCGGACTGCAGTTGCTGCCGCATCACAGAGCTTCAGCAGCTTCTGACTAGCGTGAATATCAAGGCAACATGCTCCAACACAACCACATTTCCCTGTGGCGGTCCCCTCCTTTTTACTTTCGCCTTTCTTTCCATATCTATCTATCTATCTATCTATCTATCTATCTATCTATCTATCTATCTACCTGTTAGGTACAAGTAGTGGCGACGGACGCGATCTCGACGACGGTATTATTTATTGATATTATTATTATTATTATTATTATTATTATTATTATTATTATTATTATTATTATTATTATTATTATTATTATTATTATTATCATTATGATAATCATTATGATAATCATTATTATCATTATTATCATTATTATCATTATTATCATTATTATCATTATATTATTATTATTATTATTATTACTATTATTATTATTATTATTATTATTAGGGAGTACATAGGCCATCGGTCCTTTCCATGGGCTGATTGGTATAAAGCTCCTAGAGTAATGTTCTATGCCGTCACTTCCTTTATTCCACCGATTGGTGTGGAGACTTTCCTTATGGAATGGAGGACTGGATGCACATGGCCTTTTGGCTCAGCAATTGGCAGGAGATACACTATTATTATTATTGTTATTATTATTGTTATTATTATTATTATTATTATTATTATTACTATTATTATTATTATTATTATTATTATTATTATTATTATGATTATTATTATTATTAGGGAGTACATAGGCCATTGGTCCTTTTCAAGGGGCTGATTGGTATAAAGCTCCTAGAGTAATGTTCTATGCCGTCACTTCCTTTATTCCACCGATTGGTGTGGAGACTTTCCTTATGGAATGGAGGACTGGATGCACATGGCCTTTTGGCTCAGCAAATGGCAGGGATACATTATTTATTATTATTATTATTATTATTATTATTATTATTATTATTATTATTATTATTGTTATGGACACCGTGATAGCCCAGTGGTCAAGTTCTACCATCTGGGCCCTGTCGCCAGTTCGATTCCCGTCGGTGCCACCAGTATTTTCATTGAACATACCGATCCGTCTGGACCAGTATTTTCATTGAACATACCGACCCGTCTGGAAGTGTTGGAACTGCCCTTGCGGGGGTGTCATTAGAGCTTATCGTCAATTCTTCGTACTCCCCTCACGGGTGAGACGATGGAGGCGCATGTGCAGAAATGCATCAGCCATTGACAGAGAAGCACTATTATTATTGTTATTATTATTATTATTATTATTAATATTACTATTACTATTATTATTATTATTATTATTATATTATTATTATTATTATTATATTATTATTATTATTACTATTATTATTATTATTATTTATGGACACCGTGATAGCCCAGTGGTCAAGTTCTACCATCTGGGCCCTGTCGCCAGTTCGATTCCCGTCGGTGCCACCAGTATTTTCATTGAACATACCGATCCGTCTGGACCAGTATTTTCATTGAACATACCGGCCCGTCTGGAAGTGTTGGAACTGCCCTTGCGGGGGTGTCATTAGAGCTTATCGTCAATTCTTCGTACTCCCCTCACGGGTGAGACGATGGAGGCGCATGTGCAGAAATGCATCAGCCATTGACAGAGAAGCACTATTATTATTATTATTATTATTATTATTATTATTATTATTATTATTATTATTATTATTATTATTATTATATCATGATCATCATCATTATCATCATCATTATTATTATTATTATTATTATTATTATTGTTGTTGTTGTTATTAATATTATTATTATTATTATTATTATATTATTATTATTATTATTATATTATTATTATTATTATTATTATTATTACTTTATTATTATTGTTATTATTATTATTATTATTATTATTATTATTATTATTATTAACAATCATAATAGTAATAATAATAACAATAATAATAATAATAATAATAATAGTGTATCTCCTGCCAATTGCTGAGCCAAAAGGCCATGTGCATCCAGTCCTCCATTCCATAAGGAAAGTCTCCACACCAATCGGTGGAATAAAGGAAGTGACGGCATAGAACATTACTCTAGGAGCTTTATACCAATCAGCCCATGGAAAGGACCGATGGCCTATGTACTCCCTAATAATAATAATAATAATAATAATAATAATAATAATAATAATAGTGCTTCTCTGTCAATGGCTGATGCATTTCTGCACATGCGCCTCCATCGTCTCACCCGTGAGGGGAGTACGAAGAATTGACGATAGGCTCTAATGACACCCCCGCAAGGGCAGTTCCAACACTTCCAGACGGACCGGTATGTTCAATGAAAATACTGGTGGCACCGACTGGAATCGAACTGGCGACAGGGCCCAGATGGTAGAACTTGACCACTGGGCTATCACGGTGAATAAAATAATAATAATAATACTAATAATAATAATAATAATAATAACAATAATAATAACAATAATAATAATAATAGTAATAATAATAAATGATCACGATAGAGATAACGATAATTATAACGATAATGATAATTTTAATAATAATAATAATAATAATAATAATAATAATAATAATAATAATAATAATAATAATAATGATAATAATAATAATGATGATGATGATGATGATGATGATGATGATGATGATGATGATAATAATAATAATAATAATACTATATCTGAGGCGTACTGATGCAGCTAATGGCATATCCTCAACGGACATAAGCCTCCAATACCCTTGTTCGAGGTCCTCCACCCCCCCGTGTCAGTCTCTCGCCTGATGATCGGGGCCACCGATGGAGCTCCTGAGGGCAAGACTGCACTAAGCCGAGGTTATTCCGCAGTCCCAGCAACCTCTTGCAAGACGTCACCGAATGTGCAAGTGCATACACCAAGCGCGGTTGCTAGAGCTGCCTCAAAACCCCACCCGTAACAATCTGGTGTCTGCTGGGTCCTGGGCTATCAACCAGCATATGCGGAGTTTAAGATCTTTTACGCGCGCAACGACCCTCCTCCCCAGCATCTACCACCAAAGGGTTATGAGTTGGCGTCACAGTTTAACGCCTTGAGGCCATTGGGCTGGAACTCTGTTTAGCAAGTGTGACTAGGTTTTTTCATCGGGATTTCCCTCAAATATGTCACAGTCAACACTCCAAGGAATAATAATAATAATAATAATAATAGTGTATCTCCTGCCAATTGCTGAGCCAAAAGGCCATGTGCATCCAGTCCTCCATTCCATAAGGAAAGTCTCCACACCAATCGGTGGAATAAAGGAAGTGACGGCATAGAACATTACTCTAGGAGCTTTATACCAATCAGCCCATGGAAAGGACCGATGGCCTATGTACTCCCTAATAATAATAATAATAATAATAATAATAATAATAATATATATTGATCTGTCATGGCTGAGCCCGAGGGCCATGCGCCTCCATCCCTCGACCCAACAGGGACTACAGTGAGTATGTTGGGGAGGGAAGAGTGACTCTAACCATCCTGCATAGAGGCCCCAAAAGGAAGTCCCTACTACCCGCACAGTGTCGGGTACCTTGCAGGAAATCAACTACAAATGATTGATCTTCCCCGCGTGAGAGCTCCACGAGACTGGGTAGGGCCCGCATGGAGGTACTCACAGGGGTAGCAGACATTTCATGCGGTCTGCCAGCGCATGAGGACGTTTTGTGGTAAGTATCTGGGACGCCTCGAAACCCGTCACCACCCCTAGATCGCGGAATGTAAATACCCCTTTGATCCCACGTGGTGTATGTCTTATAAAAAACAACACAACGACATGGCCTCGGAACCAACACAACAACATAGCCTCGGAACCCACATCGACATAGCCTCGGAACCCACACACAACAACAGAGCCTCGGAACCAACACAACAACATAGCCTCGGAACCAACACAACAACATAGCCTCGGAGCCAACACAACGACATAGCCTCGAAACCAGTGGGAAGAGGCCCAACCACCTCCTCTTCCCGTGGGGTGCCATACTGTGCACCCCTCCATAATAATAATAATAATAATAATAATAATAATAATAATAATAATAATAATAGTGCCTCTCTGTCAATGGCTGATGCATTTCTGCACATGCGCCTCCATCGTCTCACCCGTGAGGGGAGTACGAAGAATTGACGATAAGCTCTAATGACACCCCCGCAAGGGCAGTTCCAACACTTCCAGACGGGCCGGTATGTTCAATGAAAATACTGGTCCAGAAATAGACCGGTATGTTCAATGAAAATACTGGTGGCACCGACGGGAATCGAACTGGCGACAGGGCTCAGATGGTAGAACTTGACCACTGGGCTATCACGGTGTCCATAATAATAATAATAATAATAATAATAATAGTGTATCTCCTGCCAATTGCTGAGCCAAAAGGCCATGTGCATCCAGTCCTCCATTCCATAAGGAAAGTCTCCACACCAATCGGTGGAATAAAGGAAGTGACGGCATAGAACATTACTCTAGGAGCTTTATACCAATCAGCCCATGGAATAATAATAATAATAATAATAATAATAATAATAATAATAATAATAATAATAATAATAATGATAATAATAATAATAATATAATAATAATAATAACAATAATAATAATAATAATAATAATAATAATAATAATAATAATAATAATAATAATAATAATAATAATAAATGATAACGATAGAGATAACGATAGTGATAACGATAGTGATAATGATAATGATGATGATGATGATGATAATAATAATAATAATAATAATAATAATAATAATAATAATAATAATAATAATAATAATAATAATAATAATAATAATAATAATATAATAATAATAATAATACTATATCTGAGGCGTACTGATGCAGCTAATGGCATATCCTCAACGGACATAAGCCTCCAATACCCTTGTTCGAGGTCCTCCACCCCCCCGTGTCAGTCTCTCGCCTGATGATCGGGGCCACCGATGGAGCTCCTGAGGGCAAGACTGCACTAAGCCGAGGTTATTCCGCAGTCCCAGCAACCTCTTGCAAGACGTCACCGAATGTGCAAGTGCATACACCAAGCGCGGTTGCTAGAGCTGCCTCGAAACCCCACCCATAACAATCTGGTGTCTGCTGGGTCCTGGGCTATCAACCCGCATATGCGGAGTTTAAGATCTTTTACGCGCGCAACGACCCTCCTCCCCAGCATCTACCACCAAAGGGGTATGAGTTGGCGTCACAGTTTAACGCCTTGAGGCCATTGGGCTGAATAATAATAATGATAATAATAATAATAATAAATAATAATAATAATATTATTATTATTATTATTATTATTATTATTATTATTATTATTATTATTATTATTATTATTATGGACACTGTGATAGCCCAGTGGTCAAGTTCTACAATCTGGGCCCTGTCGCCAGTTCGATTCCCGTCGGTGCCACCAGTATTTTCATTGAACATACCGGTCCGTCTGGAAGTGTTGGAACTGCCCGTGCGGGGGTGTCATTAGAGCCTATCGTCAATTCTTCGTACTCCCCTCACGGGTGAGACGATGGAGGCGCATGTGCAGATTTGCATCAGCCATTGACAGAGAAGCACTATTATTATTATTATTACTATTATTACTATTATTATTGTTATTATTATCATTATTATTATTATTATTATTATTATTATTATTATTTTTATTATTGTTATGATTATGATTATTATTATTATTATTATTATTATTATTATTATTATTATTATTATTATTATTATTATTGTGGACACCGTGATAGCCCAGTGGTCAAGTTCTACCATCTGGGCCCTGTCGCCAGTTCGATTCCCGTCGGTGCCACCGGTATTTTCATTGAACATACCGGTCTATTTCTCTGGACCAGTATTTTCATTGAACATACCGGCCCGTCTGGAAGTGTTGGAACTGCCCTTGCGGGGGTGTCATTAGAGCTTATCGTCAATTCTTCGTACTCCCCTCACGGGTGAGACGATGGAGGCGCATGTGCAGAAATGCATCAGCCATTGACAGAGAAGCACTATTATTATTATTATTATTATTATTATTATTATTATTATTATTATCCCTGAAAGGTGTTGGAGAAGTGGTGCGGGAGTTGGAGGGAGGGGGAAAATGAAAATTGTGTACCCTACCCCTACCCACCCCCCCCCCCCCGCCCGCATTTTCCCACCGCTGTCGGGATAATTCATGGTTTGTGGGAACGAGGAGGAATTCGGAGCTCATATTTGCAGGGTGGTTAGCCCCAGACTCGATCTCGATTCTGATATAATTTTTTGGAATTCACGCAAATATTTGCGTTAGGGGAGTGTCCTGAAATGCCAAAATTCCTTGTTTTTCCTTACATCCCAATCGGAATAAATCATGGTTTCTGTGAACCAGGAGGAGTTGCGAGCTCATATTGACAGGGTGGCTAGCCCCAGACTCGATATTGATGCTGATGTAATTTCTTTTGAATTCACGCAATATTTGCGTTAGGGGAGTGTCCTGAATGCCAAATTTCCTGTTTTTTAAAGCCTTTTTTTTTGCACCCCTCGTCGGAAGAAATCATGGTTTGTGGGAACCAGGAGGAGTTAGGAGCTCATATTGACAGGGTGGTTAGCCCCGGACTCGATCTTGATGCTGGTATAATTTTTTTGGAATTCACGCAAATATTTGCGTTCGGGGAGTGTCTTGAATGCCAAATTTCCTTGTTTTTTGGGAGTACTTGCCGGTGCCTCCGGCGATTGAACGCACCCTGTCGACGGGGCAGGGGGGGGGGGGGGGGGGGGGGGGTCCGGGGGGCCCTCCCCCGGAACCCCAGCGCTGTGATTGTTCGTACCCGTCCTGGTCGCGGGTGGCGCCCACACCTGAAAATTGAGGTTTTTTGCCACCAGGCGCCCTTTGCGGCACCTCCGGCAGTTCAACGTACCCTGTCGAAGGGAAAGCGGGGGCCCGGGGGAGCCCTGCGATTGTACGTACCCGTTCTGGTCGCGGGTGGCACCAACACCTGAAAACTGAGGTTTTTTTTTTTTTTTTTTTTTTTTTTTTTTTTTTTTTTTTTTTTTTTTTTACCACCAGGCGCCTTTTGCGGCACCTCCGGCAATTCAACGTACCCTGTAGAAGGGAAAGGGGGCGGGAGGGGGGGGGGGGGGGGGGGGGGGGGGTCCGGGGGCCCTCCAAAAAGTTATAAGAAGAGGGGCTGGCGGGGTTTCGAAGCGACCGGTAAACCATCCTTTCAGGTGTTGGCGCAGCCCCTAGTTATTATTATTATTATTATTATTATTCAGCCCAATGGCCTCAAGGCGTTAAACTGTGACGCCAACTCATAACCCTTTGGTGGTAGATGCTGGGGAGGAGGGTCGTTGCGCGCGTAAAAGATCTTAAACTCCGCATATGCTGGTTGATAGCCCAGGACCCAGCAGACACCAGATTGTTATGGGTGGGGTTTCGAGGCAGCTCTAGCAACCGCGCTTGGTCTATGCACTTGCACATTCGGTGACGTCTTGCAAGAGGTTGCTGGGACTGCGAAATAACCTCGGCTTAGTGCAGTCTTGCCCTCAGGAGCTCCATCGGTGGCCCCGATCATCAGGCGAGAGACTGACACGGGGGGGGTGGAGGACCTCGAACAAGGGTATTGGAGGCTTATGTCCGTTGAGGATATGCCATTAGCTGCATCAGTACGCCTCAGATATAGTATTATTATTATTATTATTATTATTATTATTATTATTATTATTATTATTATTATTATTATTATTATTATTATTATTATTATTGAATAACCTCGGCTTAGTGCAGTCTTGCCCTCAGGAGCTCCATCGGTGGCCCCGATCATCAGGCGAGAGACTGACACGGGGGGGTGGAGGACCTCGAACAAGGGTATTGGAGGCTTATGTCCGTTGAGGATATGCCATTAGCTGCATCAGTACGCCTCAGATATATTATTATCATTATTATTATTATTTTTATTATTATTATTATTATTATTATTATTATTATTATTAGTATTAGTATTATTATTAGTATTACTATTATATTATTATTATTATTATTATTATTATTATTATTATTATTATTATTATTATTATTATTATTATTATTATTATTGGACACCGTGATAGCCCAGTGGTCAAGTTCTACCATCTGGGCCCTGTCGCCAGTTCGATTCCCGTCGGTGCCACCAGTATTTTCATTGAACATACCGGTCCATCTGTACCAGTATTTTCATTGAACATACCGGTCCGTCTGGAAGTGTTGGAACTGCCCTTGCGGGGGTGTCATTAGAGCCTATCGTCAATTCTTCGTACTCCCCTCACGGGTGAGACGATGGAGGCGCATGTGCAGAAATGCATCAGCCATTGACAGAGAAGCACTATTATTATTATTATTATTATTATTATTATTATTATTATTATTATTATTATTATTATTATTATTATTATCATTATTATTAGTGGCACCGCGATAGCCCAGTGATTAAGGTCTACCATCTGGGACCTGTCGCCAGTTCGATTCCCGTCGGGGCCAGTATTTTCAAAGGATATTTTCTTTGAAAATAATGGTCTGTCTGGAAGGCTTGTAGCTGCCTTGCAGGGGTGTCAGTAGAGCCTATCGTCAAATCTTCGTACTCCCCTCGCGGGTGAGACGATGGAGGCACATGTGCAGAAATGCATTCGCCATTGACTGAGAAGCACTATCATTATTATTATTATTATTATTATTATTATTATTATTATTATTATTATTATTATTATTATTTTATTATTTGGACACCGTGATAGCCCAGTGGTCAAGTTCTACCATCTGGGCCCTGTCGCCAGTTCGATTCCCGTCGGTGCCACCAGTATCTTCATGAACATACCGGTCCGTCTGGAAGTGTTGGAACTGCCCGTGCGGGGGTGTCATTAGAGCCTATCGTCAATTCTTCGTACTCCCCTCACGGGTGAGACGATGGAGGCGCATGTGCAGATTTGCATCAGCCATTGACAGAGAAGCACTATTATTATTATTATTATTATTATTATTATTATTATTATTATTATTATTATTATTTCTACCATCTGGGACCTGTCGCCAGTTCAATTCCCGTCGGGGCCAGTATTTTCAAAGGATATTTTCTTTGAAAGTAATGGTCTGTCTGGAAGGCTTGGAGCTGCCTTGCAGGGGTGTCAGTAGAGCCTATCGTCAAATCTTCGTACTCCCCTCGCGGGTGAGACGATTCAGGCACATGTGCAGAAATGCATTCGCCATTGACTGAGAAGCACTATCATTATTATTATTATTATTATTATTATTATTATTATTATTATTATTATTATTATTATTATTATTATTATTATTATTATTATTATTATTATTATTATTATTTCTATTTAGTGAGTACATAGGCCATCGGTCCCTTTCCATGGGCTGATTTCTATAAAGCTCCTAGAGAAATGTTATATGCCGTCACTTCCTTTATTCCACCGATTGGTGTTGGGACTTTCCTTATGGAATGGAGGACTGGATGCACATGGCCTTTTGGCTCAGCAATTGGCAGACGATACATACATACATATTATTACTATTATTATTATTATTATTATTATTATTATTATTATTATTATTATTATTATTATTATTATTATTATTATTATTATTATTATTGTTAACTACTACTACTACTACTACTACTACTACTACTACTACTACTACTGCTGCTGCTGCTGCTACCACTACTACCTCTACTACTACTACTACTACTACTACTACTACTACTACTACTTCTACTACTACTACTAGTACTACTACTACTACTACTATACTACCATAACCATTATCAGGTGATGATTTTTTCAATAGCAGCGGGCTCGTGCTTGCTGGTACGTCTTGCGATCTCACATGTCCGAATGGACCCGATGGGCAAGATGCGGTCCTATCCCCCCCCCCCCCCCCCTTCTCTTTCTGCCTGCCTTCCTCCCCATCACTCCCCCCGTCCCCCCCCCCTCCCCCCCCTCTCTCTCCATTGACCTGATGAACAAAAAGCCATCCACATAACATAAGTGCATAATAAATGTGTCTTTTAGCTGCCTAACCGGCCAATTGCCACATGTGGACCCAACGGCCAGTGGGTACTCTTCTTTCTCTCAGCATTATTATCACTTTCTTGCTCATTATCATGATTATTACCAGCATCGTTATCATGATCGTTATTATTTATCATTATCATTATCATTATCATTATCATTATCATTATCGTTATCATTATCATTATTTTTATCACTGTCATCATCATGACTATGATCATTATCATTATTATTATCATTATCATTATCATTATCATTATCATTATCATTATCATTATCAGTATCACTGTTATTATTCCTGAAAGGTGTTGTGATTAGGGGGTGGGGGGTTTCGGGGGAGGGGTAAATCGGAAATTGTGTTTCCCCCCCCCCCCCCCCAGCATTTTCGCACCCCTGTCCCCTTAAATCATGATTTGTGGGAACCAGGAGGAGTTGGGAGCTCACATTTGCAGGTTGGCTAGCCCCAGACTCAATGTTGATGCTGATGTAATTTGTTTGGAATTCACGCAATATTTGCGTTAGGGGAGTGTCCTGAATGCCAAAATTCCTTGGCTTTTCCGCACCCCTGTCCAAATCATGGTTTGTGGGAACCAGTTGGGAGCTCATATTTACAGGTGGCTAGCCCCAGACTCGATGTTGATGCTGATATAATTTTTTTGGAATTCACGCAAATATATGCGTTAGGGGAGTGTCCTGAACGCCAAATTTCCTTGTTTTAGGGGGAGTACTGGCCACCTCCGGCCATTAAACGTACCCTGTCGACTTGTACGTACCCCACGCGAATTAGCCGGCACCAAAATGACTGTCTGAGAATGCTCCAAGGCTCTAAGAGTTGTGCCAGCAGGGTTTATGCCGGTTCTCCGGCAATGGAACGTACCTGTCGACTGTGGAAATGGGGTGGGGGGGGGCTTCCCCCGGGAACCCAAGCCCTTTAATTGTGCGTACCCGAAGCGTATTTGCCGGCGCCAAAATTCATGGCTGAGAATGCTCCAAGGCTCTAAAAGTTATGCCAGAAGGGTTGAGAGGCTGATTTTTTGGTTTTCACAACCTCGGGACGCGCTCTAGGTAGTGAACCAGTTGAAAAAGAGATTTACGAAGATTCTGGCAAAGTAGTGCCAAAATGAATGGTTGAGAATGCTCCAAGGCTCTAAGAGTTGTGCCAGAGGGGCTTAGAGGCTGATTCTTTGTGTTCGCAAGCTTGTCACGAGCTCTTTTTTAGGAATAGAGTTGAAATTTATGAAATTCGAATGTAAAGACAACTTAGTGGCAAAATGAATGGCTGACATTGCTGTAAGGCTGTAAAAGTTGTGCATGTGAGAATGAGAGGAAAAGCGACCTTAAGAAGAGGAGGAAAGCGGCGGGGGGGGGGGGGGGGGGGGGGGGGGGGGGGGTTGGGATTGCGCGAAGCGCACCGCAAACCATCCTTTCAGGTGTTGGCGCAGCCCCTAGTTATTATTATTATTATTACTATTATTATTATTATTATTATTATTATTATTATTATTATTATTATTATTATTATTATTATTATTATTATTATTAGGGAGTACATAGGCCATCGGTCCTTTCCATGGGCTGATTGGTATAAAGCTCCTAGAGTAATGTTCTATGCCGTCACGTCCTTTATTCCACCGATTGGTGTGGAGACTTTCCTTATGGAATGGAGGACTGGATGCACATGGCCTTTTGGCTCAGCAATTGGCAGGAGATACACTATTATTATTATTATTTTATTATTACTATTATTATTATTATTATTAAAAATAATATTATTTTTATTATTATTTATTATTATTATTATTTATTATTATTATTATTATTATTATTATTATTATTATTATTATTATTAATTATTATTCCTAGTCACACTTGCTAAACAGAGTTCCAGCCCAATGGCCTCAAGGCGTTAAACTGTGACGCCAACTCATAACCCTTTGGTGGTAGATGCTGGGGAGGAGGGTCGTTGCGCGCGTAAAAGATCTTAAACTCCGCATATGCTGGTTGATAGCCCAGGACCCAGCAGACACCAGATTGTTATGGGTGGGGTTTCGAGGCAGCTCTAGCAACCGCGCTTGGTGTATGCACTTGCACATTCGGTGACGTCTTGCAAGAGGTTGCTGGGACTGCGGAATAACCTCGGCTTAGTGCAGTCTTGCCCTCAGGAGCTCCATCGGTGGCCCCGATCATCAGGCGAGAGACTGACACGGGGGGGTGGAGGACCTCGAACAAGGGTATTGGAGGCTTATGTCCGTTGAGGATATGCCATTAGCTGCATCAGTACGCCTCAGATATAGTATTGTTATTATTATTAATATTATTAATATTATTATTATTATTATTATTATTGTTATTATTATTATTATTATTATTATATTATTATTATTATTATTATTATATTATTATTATTATTATTATTACCATCATCATCATCATTATTATCATCATCATTATCATCATCATCATTATCATCATCATCATCATCATCGGCATCATTGATACAATGCATGCATCGTGTTTGTATGCCAGGGTAAAAATGTCTGTATGCATGGATGCATGTTTCCATGCATGGAAGGCAGATATTGAATGTTACGATGAATAGAGAAATAGAGGTAGATGACTATATAACGGTTGGTTTTTGGTTTGCATAGATATATATCTTTTTTCTTGACAGACAATTCTATTTTCGAATTGATCATGGGGTGAAAAAACATAAAGTCCGAGTGTGAATGCAGATAGATAGATAGATAGATAGATAGATAGATAGATAGATAGATAGATAGATAGATAGATAGATAGATAGATAGATAGATAGATAGATAGATACATAGATAGATAGATAGATAGATAGATAGATAGATAGATAGATAGATAGATAGATAGATAGATAGATAGATAGATAGATAGATAGATAGATAGATAGATATGTAGATATGTAGATAGATAGATAGATAGATAGATAGATAGATAGATAGATAGATAGATAGATAGATAGATAGATAGATAGATAGATAGATAGATAGACAGATATTGCAATGCCGAAGTGTTTACATACGGTATGACTTTTTTTTCTGTGTATAGATCAATGTCGCGACGAATTGTTCGTTTATACCGCTCTGTCCCACCAGTAACAACAGAACGAACGAGGTGAGAACGACGACAACAAAAACAACAACAAACAAACAACAATAAACAATAAAAAATAAACAATAAACAATAAACAATAAACAGCAACAGAAACAAAACAACAACAACAACAACAACAACAACAACAAGGTCAACTTGGCAACACCAACAACATTTCTCATTTGTATACACGCGTTCAATATGTGTGTGATATGTGTGTATGCTAGACCTGCCTATGCGGGAATACAACAGCCGGGTTTGTAACATGCCGTCCTGGAGATTTTTGCTGCGACATCCCCGACGGCCTTCCTCCCAGAGGGTGCAACCCGGAAGATCGCTTTCACTGCTTTGCAGCTCAGGGTTCATAACTACCTATATTCCCCCCCCCCCCCCCCCGGGCCCCCTTTTCCCACTCTGAAAACACTAGACCAAATTTTATTTCAAGTGCTGGAAATCAACTGGGGAAGAATCGAGCAGATGTGGACTCGACTAAGAATCGCTTCACATAACCTAGTTGGTTCTCCCTCAATCGCGCTGCTATCTATACTGCTATGCTAAAAGCCCCATCAGAATCCGTGTCCAATGTATTAATACTGCAAATTTTTTCACAATCTCTTAATTTTTCACAAAAAATCATTGTTGCATATGTAACTTGACGATCCACCTGTATTATTGCTTACACAAACACTGTTGTTTAGTGAAGAAAATACCGGTAGTAATGGAAATAAATTTAAAATACCGCCGATCGGACTGTCACGTGCCGCCTTTGAGTTTCATTGTGCGTCAGCACGGTCGACGAGGAAATGAATAAAATACCGGCAGTAATGGAAATAATTTTAAAATACCTCCGGTCGGACTGTCACGTGCCGGCTCTATCTAAATCTATCACACGCCGGCTCTGCCGGACCCGAACTTGAATCTTTTTCTTCTGATTCTCAATCAGTAACACTGGAATCCCTTTGAGAGTCACTTGAATTTTTACTTAAATCACTAATTTTGATTTTTACTACTGAGTATTAATTGAAAATTCTTAATGTTCATTTTCACCGCCACCGCTAAAGCTTATTTTCAGTAGTATTAATTACTAAAAAAAATGATTTTCCCTGGAAATGTCCGCAGTGCTATTTATATTATTAATAAAATTATTCAAACGCCGGCAGCTGAGTCCGATTTCCATAGCCGCGGCTTTGTGAAAGTCACAAATTTAGAGAAAAATTCTTCAGTGGCACCGATATTAATTTCACAGACTCAAGTCAAGTGATTTCAAAACTTTCAACTCACTTCAATTAGATTTATTTATCAGTAAAATAATTTAGCGGTATGAAATACAATGATGATGTTACAAAATATAAATTCCGAAGTTCAACTATTAACATATTATTACTGATCACGTGTGATAAATCCCTTCTTTTTTCAGTGTACACCCCACGAAATGAAAAATCTTGGCAATTTTGTTTTCGTTTATAAAATCATAATATATTTGGTTGACCTTTTCTGGCATATGCCTAATTTTCTTATCAGCTCTCAGTAACAAAAAATGACATCATGAGTCATAAAATTAAATGAAATTCATTCCGAATGTTAAAACTAATCATGATGCGTTTTCACACGAGAGCTTCACGAAATGTTAGTACGAGACAGAAAATAAAAAACGAAACGTTTCGCGAAACAGATAAAATAAATTAGATTACACTGCAACGCCTAAAGATCTGGAATGGATTGAATGTACCCTGTCGCCTTACGGTGGTCGCTGTACGTACAGCGACCGCTATCAGAAGTATAGCAGTATGCGTTTTGAAGGCACAGAGTAGATGATTCGAAGGGAGATCAATTTCACCATTTAATGGTTGTGTCATAATGTTCACTGGTGCGTTATTGCTTTTCATAATGTGCACCGTACTAGTTTTATGTGAGTAGTCAATACTACAGGAAAAAAAGAGGAAAAACAGAAACACGTAAACATAATCAAAATACCTTGATTGTTATAATATGTGTAGCCTTTATATCTACAGAGTCAATCAATTTATTCACACCTTGTTACTTTGCCTTCGCATAAATACTTATGTCTGGATTTGTCAGGATATTATCCACAGTTCGCATGCATTTTAGTGGTATGAGGTTGGTGTGATGGGTATTTTTCCATAGTTTGGAAAACCTTGTCGTTGCTAGCAAAAGAAAACTTATCAGTTGGGTATGAGAGCTTCTCGATGATGGGGAACGTGAGCTTGTCGGCTGGATAAGACACCTTGCTCGAAAATATTTCGGTGGCCAGATAAGAAAATTTGTCGCCAGCGACTTTCTTGCTCGAAGAAAAGGATTTTTCGCTGGTGGCGTAGAGGCGCTCACTGGAAGAGAAGCGTGCTCGCTCGTTGCTGGAGTAACACGATCGCTGCCTGCGAAAGAATTGCTCGACGAATACTTGTCAAAGGATCGCTCGCTGGCCGCATACTTGTCAAAGGATCGCTCATTGGACGCAAAAGATCGCTCGGTGCGATCGGCTTGGAAGAACTTGTCGTTGATGGCAAATGACACTTTCTCGCTCGGGTGTACGTCAGAAGCCCTGTCCGCGCTCGAGAACAGTTTCTCGCTGCTCGAATACTGGAGCTTGTCGGTAAAGGACTTCTGCCTGTCGCTGTAGCGGGGCGGGGTCGGCGGGTCGGGTGTAGGCTTCCTCGGGGGAGAGTGCGGGACGCGGATAGTAGTCTGCAGAGATGGCGCAGGTTCGTCACGGGCCTGACCAGTTGCACCGAACAGGTTCAAGGATTCCCTAGTAGAGCGACGGGCACGCGCTGATGATCTTCGCTTAGGTTTAAAGGATTCCCTAGTAGAGCGACGGGCACGGGCTGATGATCTTCGCTTAGGGGTATCAACAGGCGAGTTCTCCCCACTTCCACTGTCGGACGATACACCAGACGAATGAGTGTCGACGCGTAATTTGTTCAGAGTTGAGTGCACGTCGGAGGTATTCGACTGGTAGTGGTCATCGCGGAACGATTCTTCGTGCACGTTGTTCAGATCCAGTGGACTCTCATCAACATTAGCATCCGTGAAGCGCAAGTGTGTGAAGTGGCAACTCCCGGTTGTTCTCCCCGAGCATCCAAATCCATATCGACAGAGCCGAAGGCACTCTAAAAAGAGTTACAAAAACGGTGAAACGGGGACGAGACCAGCAGAGGACAAAGTGTTCATGCATCATGAAAGCACACTTCACACTTTTTCAATGTGTGGTTCGAGGGGTGTAGTTGAAGACAGGAGTGAAAGTACCTGGATTATCACCAGACTGGGCTAGCTGCATGCCTTCTTGGATGTTTCGTGAATTTCGAAAGACGACGAAGGTGGAAAAGTCAAGAGTACTGATAATATCATTTTCGGGCATTTCTGCACCACACACGCACACAAGTTTCCGAGCAAGTCCAACACCATGAAGAAACAAACGTGCAAACGAATCCCCAGCTATCAGAGTTCGCAGAGCAGTTTCCGAATGCTCGCTCTCGCATTGGAAACCCTGAGACCGAGTACGCGACTCTTGCGTTGAGCAGCTTTTTCGGGAACGCTTCGTTCCGTTTCGTTCTTCCAACTCCCTCCCGAAAAAAAAAAAAAAAAAAAAAAAAAAAATCAAAAGCGGAAACATATGTAGTTTGAATGTGTGGAAACACAAGAGGGATGATACGGGCGGTGACTGGCAAGGTGGGAAGGAACGATACCCTTGAGCTTCGAAGTCCCAAGGCTTTCTCAGCAATGAATTATGAGAGACGAAAAGAGTTTATGAAGAGCGAAGGAGAAATTCAAAAAAAAACTGTTAGGCTATGGAGTAGCCTACCACAATATATCCGAGACAAAAAGACTATCTCTTCCTTTACAAACAACTTAAAACATGTTTGCTAACTAATACTCATGACTAATGCATACAATGGACACACATATGCATACATGCTACCATATACTCATATTTTCCTCCTCTATCTATATTACTAAGTTTTTCTTTCCGATGCATGAGTACGCTGAAGGTTACCATCCTGGTTAATTTAATACTTTCCGCAGTGTTAAGTTTCAGTGGT
>WBZZ01000473.1:92500-117670 GCA_019918135.1 Paulinella micropora
ATTTGTATTTCTCTCAAACTCTAAAAAAAGATAACTCATCTATCTTTTGCCAAATCAACACGAAGAGACATAAAAACCCGTCTCTTAGTTTTTATCGCTGTCCTGAACTTTGTTATCTTTTTTGAAAAAAATGAAAGTCCTCTCCTGTTGCGAGTTTGATTAATTAATTTTTTTCATAAAATTTTTTACCACTCTATATAGACCAATGACCACCCTCACCGAGTTTCTCAAAGAAACATTTTCTATCACCGATGTTAAAAAGATAATTACTGACGAAATGCAAATGATTGAAAATGCACGGGCAGGCGATATTTTTCCATTCGGTAAGTATAAAGGTAAGAAAATTCAAGATGTTGCAACTATTGATAAGCCATATCTTGAATGGGTCATGAAACAGCCGTGATTTGAAAAATTTACAGACATTAAAAGTGAAGTAAAAAAATGTATTTGATACAAAAAAATATAATAATATAAGATGACTGACCTGAACACCAAACAAGACTACTTGAATGAAATTGAAAAATGGAACCTTGACGGCGAAATAAAAAAGCCGACAATTAAATAGACTAAGCCTGACATTGTATCTTTCTATGAAATACAAGCCGAGGGACGACAACGTGAAAGTAGGAGACCACATTAGAAAAATGTTGCAGGAACAAAGCACTCCTTTTAAGGAAACAGATCTTGTTGTGAGAGAGACTGGAATTACCGAAATAAATGCTAATGTAGGCGAAGAGATAGCACAAAATGAAACCGATATTTTTCTTCAATATGGAAAGTATAAAAAAATAAAAATTGAAAGTACTATTGAAGATGTTGCTAAGATTGATAAACCATACCTTGAATATTTAATTCAACAACCTTATTTTGATAACAAAGATGCGGTAAAAAATATCTATAATATCATTACCTTTATTGTTTTTTTTTGTATCACTGATCCTCAATAAAATTATCAATAACATTGACATTTGAACCATTATTGACAGTTCCGACTGATTTCTGTGTAAACGTCAATACATCACTAGGAGTCAAATATATATCATAACTTCTAAGATTGATTTGTTGAGTTGATTGACAATTTACATATAGTTAAAAAATTGCTGTTCCGTTGGCAACGGCACTCGCCTTTGTATCAGTATCTACAATTGAATACTTAGAAACATCTGCAAAACCTGCTCCAGTTAGTGTTCCATTTAAAACCATTCTTACTACACACGACTTACTATCTTCATTTGTAATACTTATCAAAGTAGGATAAACATTTGAATAATTTGTTAAATTAGCACCGCCCTCATCAAATGTTGCTTTATTCCTGATACTAATAATAAGACTTTCAATGGTGTTTGCTCCTTTACTTCCTTCCACTTCGTTTGTTATACTTGTGTTTATCGTATTAGTTCCCTCAATGAATAAACTTACACTAGCTGTTTTAAGAGATTGTATTCCAGTCTTTGCATCATTTCTCATTACTGCTGTAAAAGGTAATGATGTATTTCGCAGGCTTACCTCAGTATTGACATTTGCATAGTAAATCATATGAACTAATTGAAATAATACTGTTATGGGATTTTCAATATAAAACTTAATATCACCAAACCCTAGATACTGAAATTGAATTTGAAATACATTTCCTTTGCTCCAGTCTAAGTCAGTCATAGCAGAAGTTCCATCGCACTGGTCGTCCCAGTCTTCTTGATCAATATAAACTGCAGCACTTCCTGCTTGATTTTTGTAAAAAAAATCCATCAACTAGAATAGTAATCTTTTGTATCATCCGTTGTCCATAGAGCAGTAAAGCTGGCTAGTACACTCATTCCAGTTCTATATGTTATTCTCCTTTTACTTACCAATCTAGCTTCTGCCGTAGCATCAGCAGTTGTTTTTAATTCAACCATATTATTCAAAAATGACACAGACGATTTTGTTTCTGTTTTTGCCCATATCCTAGTATTAATTGTATATGGAAATATTTCCTTAAAACTAGTGTTAATTGACCTACTACTGCTTCACCAAAAGCGGTTTTTGAATTATTTGTTTCAATATCACCATCATATCCAACTCTGACATTTATAAAATCTCCGTCTGGATTTTCTGTGATTAAGTTTCTCTGGTGAGTTTTCATTGTTTATATAAAAGAAAAAAAATATTTTTATTTTTCTTTCTTATTTTTATTAGTTTTTGAAACTTTTACAAAAGTTTCACTAAACTTTTTGCTGAAAAATTTTTAAATTTTTCTGTGACATAAGGATTTCAATTCCCTTAACAACAAAAGTACTCTGAAGAATAGCGTAAGTATAATAATTCAATTGTACAGCCCCAGTCGCACTCCATTCATACCGCCGTTCGGTGTCCAAAGACAAATCAGACACTTCATATCACTCTTCTTCTCTCTTGTCATAAAGCGGGCTGTTGTGATCCCAGAAATAAACATGGAACCAGTTATATTTATACACATTTGAATTCAAAATAGCAGAGCACCTACGTTTTTCTTTCAAAATCATATAATCTTCATCGCTGGAGCAAGCAACATCAAACTGCTGGATTCTATTACTATCCAAAGTAATATAATAAGAAGTAATCTTAGCCTGTGCTGTTATCGTAATCAAATGCTGTGTTTGAACTTTCAGTATTATTAAATCCACTAGTGTAAATTCGGCGAATTCTCTCACCCTGCGCACTGTTCATCTTCAAAACAAATGACTGAGTGCCCGCCGCGAGATTAGTCTTCCAAGAGATAGGATATTCAGTCTTAAACGAAAAGCCTTCATCAGCAATCTTTTGTTGAACACCCAATATAACATTATGGTCAGTTTCAACAGCAAGAAAGATGTTAGAATTAGTAATAGTTGCTGGCTGTGCGGTGGCAGTTGCTCCTGTTGCAACACTTTTAGCATCAGTTTCATAAAATATGGTTTTCTGGGTTCCCTCCCACACAATCTTCAAATCAAGAATTTCATTAAAGCAGATAATCTTATCAATTTCAAAAATAGTTCCAAAAAGCATACCAAGATGTAAAGACACATTAATTACTGACAAATTTCCAGTATTGACTGCATTTGCCAGAACTGCTGCGGAATCTTCACCAATATCTCCACCCTCAAAATACTTTGCCTCCTCATACTCAACATTAACAAGACTATAGTCTCCAGCAGTGCTATCTGCGAGAGCGATATCATTATGATGACGAGCAGCAACAAGTGGAACTTTGTAGCATGTTTGCACTGCTGTTTTTAAAGTCCCAACCGATTTGCATCAGTAATAGTCTTTCTGTCTGCCATAGTTCCGACGTCAATCTTTCCAGCATTACACTTTTTGAGCATAGACCCATAACCAGAATTAGCTCTGTTGTTATCCAAAGCCACAAAACTATCATAAGAAATCTCAGGTTTCCAAATCATCTTAGTGTAATTTCCCACGTGTTGAAGATTACCAAATACTGACCGCTTCTGCTTCGCAGTTCAATTGTCTTAATCATTGAAATGCAGTCCATAGCAATTCTGTTATAATGACCGATTTCTCCAGTCGTTGGTGTGTAGATAGATTGCAACACAGACATCGCAAGGTTCAAAGGACGAGTATGAATTTCAAAAGTTGATTCAATTCCTCCTACACTCGTAATTTGCAGTAAGTTTGTTAAGAGAATACTTACCTCGGATAAGTTCGCTTTGGCTGTGAGTAAGTTCTCCGCCTTATTAGACTAGCATTTTTTATTTTGTGTTTGAAGTAATGTAAATTAACTAATTCACCAGAATATATAATAGTATAGAAAAAATTAATAATTGATATTTTATTCTGACTTCATCATCATAAAACATCGTAACCCATTCAAGTTTTAAAACGATGTTTATCAACAAACGAGAATGAGTGAAACGAATGAAAATGTAGTTGATAAATATCATCGGGATTTCAACAAATTGAAAAATGAATTAAATAAACTAAAATAATTAGTTTCACGATAAACCAGTAATGTCATAACTATTCCCAAACCATTAAGATTAATTGCTTGGTCGTTTTCGTCCGTCAAGTAAAACCTAAATACGTTGTTTGAATTAGTGAACAATGTTTTCCCTTATTCACTTCCAGAGCTGTCATAAATGACAGAACCAAAAGGAATTTCGTTAGCTGTGTATATTTCTTGAAGCACATGATTATCACCTTCATTCACTAAATCCGATTGAAGATACATAGTTTTTTCACCAGCTAAAATAATTACATTCTGCAATTTAATAAAATCATTTGCAAAGAAATATGTTGAATTTCTATCAAATCCCATAATTTCATGAATACTGGTATCAGCATCAAATATAAACTGTGGTTGAATACCTCCGTTATTTGAAACACTGAATGTTAATTTGCCATCCTCCTTCTGCGTTTCTATTTTTGCTTGAGACTACATAAGTATAATCATTCGGACTTTCTGCCGTCAGTATCTCAGACAACTTATTTTTTAAGTTGTTCATTGTGTAGTTTCCCTCATGTATTGTAATTAAAGCTTCATACCTGTCTTCGGATAATGTAAAAGTATTATATGGTGAAGCCACAGAGTAATACAATTTCTGCACATAAATATAAAGAATTTTACAATGTGTGGGATTGTCTAGCCCCTTCATATTGACTTCGTGTGTAATGTCGCTGTCTGTTCCGTTATTCTATTTTTACTATTTATGTAATAGATACCAGAACTTCTTCCTCCCTTATAGTCCATGATATATTATTATAGATAAATATCTTTTATATGTATGTGTCAAAATGTCCATAACAATTCTGTGCTTTTAATTTTTCTACTTCTTCTTCTTTTAGGTCTGTGTAGCCACTTGCAAATTTGAATTTAGTACCTTTTGCCCGCTCCATTAGAAACCTCATACTATGCCAACCGCACATGTCTGAGGTGTTTGATTGTTAATTTACTTGATTAACCTTCATTAATAAATAACTATCTGGATTACTTTGGTCTATTAGTCTGCTCGTAAAGTGCTAATAGGTCATACACTTCAACACTTCTGTCTTTATCCAGACTTATCCATACGGCGATCCAATGAGACCCCGCTTGTTTGTGATTATCCAAATTCATAATAAATCCGTATCGCTTTCTGTTTCCGGGCTTCAACTTGTAAATTTCATCACTTGCTATCGCTCCGAGATACCATCCATATTTTTTCATTATGTCATCTATTTCATTAGTCATTAAACCGCGACCCTCTCCCTCTTGCTGTTGCTCGTCTGTCTGTGGTTGCTCTGATGTCTCCGCGATGAGTGGTTTTGCCACGATGTTCTGCTCCACAGAACTTGTTCTCGGGGGTATGGTTGTCTCCTCTGGTGGTGTTTTGTCTGGCTCTGGTTGCTGTGGCTCTGGTTGTTGTGGTTGCTCTTCAAAGGACTCATCTCCAACTTCGTTGGAGTGCTCTGGTTGCTGTGGCTGTGGCTCTAATGGCGGAGGTAGCGGTTGGGGCATCCCCTCGTCAATGCTCAAATCATTTGAAACTTGTTTATCCACATTGGGGTCTATATTCATTTTGCTAGTGAGAGTTTTTACAAAGTCTTTTTTATTCATTGTGTGTTTCCAATCTTTGCTGGCTAAGTATTTTTTTTTCGCTATTGAAAATACTTTATCAATTAATTCTTCTAATGTCTTCGCTCCACTACCTTTTTGCACATTAATACCCATATACTCTTCATATCTAGCGTAATCCGCCACTTTCTTTTTATGTTTTCCTTTTCATTTCCAACATCAATATTAAACCTTTTAATCATGTTAATTATCCACTTTGAAGTGTCTTTGTAATGTAATTTTTTATGTTCATCACTATCTAGTCTCTTTTTTAAAGCCTGTGCTAACTCTTTTATAGTAATGTTTGGGTGATAAGTTTTTGAAAGTGCAGAGATTAAAAATCAATTAATTTGTAATTTTCAAAATGCTTACCCTTTTCTTCTGCTTTCTTTTCTTCCTTTTCAAGTTTTTCTTTATATTCTTCTGCTAACTTTTTCTGTTCCTCTAAAGATGTAGCTGTGGCTATAGACGTCTGAATATCTTGACTTGCTTTTTGTAAGTCTTTATGACTCATCTTTTTTATGAACTTATCTGTATATCTGCTAATTTCAGTGTTTCAATATCTTTCTGGTTTTGCTTTTTTTCTTCCTCAAATTGCTCTTTCGTTTTCAATGATACTTCCTCTCCTAAATTAGGTAATGGCGGTGCTTGTGGTGGTGCTCCTAATGGCGATGCTTGTGGTTGCCCCTGCTGTGGTGGCATAATATATTGATATTGTGGTGGCGGTGGTAATGCTTGTCTCCTATTTTTTCTATCTTCTTCATATTTTACATCATCTATGAGGTTTTGCTCCCTTCTTAGTTCTCTGGCTTTTTGTTCTTGTCGTTCCTTTATATCGGATAGTTCATTGCGGTGTATCCTTGCTAACTCATCTTGCCTTTCCTTAGCATCTGCTATGTCTTTTCTTTCTTGCCTCTTCTTTTCTTGTTCAGCATCAACTTGTGCTTTTTTCTCTTTTTGATCTATCTCATCAATATTTTTGTATTTCTCCTTTCTGAGTTTGTCTAAGTGGTCATTAATGGCTGTTCTCGTATTTTGTTCAATCTCCTACAAACTCTGGACTTTTCTTAACTCTTCATTTTTTGTAGTCCGCTTTGCTTTTGGTCTGCTCAAGTATTTCATCAAAAGTTTACCAATTTGAAGTGTGCTCATATCATTTGTCTTTTTACCGAAATTAAGATAATATTTTTTACCCTTCTGGATAATATATGGTTTCCCGCTCTTATTCCTATAAACCTGCGGGGGTCTTAATTTCTGTTTCTTTGATTTTTAGAATTGCGCTTCATGCTTCGCATTCTCGCTTATTCTAAAACATCGATTTTTTATTTTAGGAAAAAATAATAGTCATCGATGTTTTGTGATCACGAAGTCAGAAAAAAATATCAAAGATATCATTTAAAACTAGACACAACACATGTGTTGTGTCGTTTGTCCGCAAGCGGACTAAAACTTGAGTGCTCCTCGCCCTTTCTGCTTACCATACCCCAGTCTTGATGCTACAGCACCAACACTACCAGCGTAAGGTACCCCGACGCTACTTAATGCTCCCGCAGTCCTAGAGATTAACTTATTATTGCGAAGAAATTTATCAACAGTCATTGCGGTTTTGCTTACTTTTTGCAAGTTAATTTTACCACCAGCCTGCCCCTTGCCCTTCTTCCGTCCAGTTTTCTTTTACCTCCAGTCATGTTGGTGCTTGAGTTAATAGTTCGTTTGTTGATTGTTGGAATGACTTCAACACGAGTTGTTTTTACTACCATAAAAGATAGATGATTATATAATACAGAAAAAATAATTAATTCCAAATTTTTTATTCATTTTAATATGTAAGCAAAATTCTTCCGTAACGCATCATCAACACTTGAGACTTAAAGAATATTAAATCGTTCCTTTGTAGCATCGTGGTACTTTTGAAGAAAGTAATCAAAGTCAAAAGATAAGTCTAAGTATTTTTCCACGAGATCCATTTTGCCCTGAGACTGGCTTGGAAATATTAATAAATAATCTAACTTCTTAATGGCTTCTGGCAATAGGTCGTTCAAATACTTGCTTGACATAATCACCTTTGATTTATAGTGTCTGTTCTTTTTTAACAAATCACTTACGGACTTGTCTCTTAATTCACTTCCTAAATCATCCAAAACAAAAACAACCTCTGGAGAAATATACTTACTTGGCTTTTCTTTCTTCTCACCTCCTTCTTCTTTTTTCTTTTCCTTTCCGAAATAAAGAAAATGTTGCTTCTCTATTTCTTATTTGTCCTGTTTTTCTTCTCCTTCGTGTTGCTCGTCATGTCTGTTCAGTTTGTCTAAGTCATAATCAATAACATTTACACCATCTGATTTAAGAAATGTATATATAACCATCGGGCTGCATCTGTTCTTAAAGTGCTTTACCATTGCTTTATAAATGTAGTCCTTGTGTATCGTTGAAGCAATAATTACAATACTGGTTTTTCTGTCTGTTGTGCGTTTCAGTATTTCAAAGAGTGCTGTTCCCACTCTTCTTACGGGCGAGTAGAAATATGTTGGCATACGGCTCATTGAATAATTTATAACCTTTTGATTTTTTGTTTCAATCCCCCTCTTGTTTTACTGGCTTCACCTTGACATTGTTTATTTTTTCCATTGATATTTTAGAATTGCGTTTCGTGCTGTCGCACTCTCTCTTATTCTAAAACATAGTTTTTTCTTTATTGTTTAAATTAAATCTGTTGTCGATCTTTGTTGAAGACGTAGTCTGAAACAAATATCAGCCTACGAATTCCAACACACAACAATTCTTCCCGCTAAATTTCCTGTGTCAATATTTCCGCTGTCAGTTTCAAGGACTTGAAATGTATATTGTCAGTCAGTCCATCCGACAACACCTAAATTATATTTAAGGTTTGAAATGTTTGCTCTGGTGCTGTCCGCAAATGTTCCAATAATTCCAATTCTATCCATATAAAGAATTCTGGTTTTGGTTTCGGTCTGGTCGTTCATATAGTGGATCAATTTTACATTCATTTTGGTGGGTGTGAATGACATTTGGATATTTTTATTAAATGTTTTGCTTCCTCCAGCAAAATGATTGCTTAGAAAAATAATCTTTTGGTATTTAAACTGACTCATAAATTATATAATATAATATATAAAAATGTTATTAATATTATCATTTGTGTGCTCAACTATTGCTCAGACTATGTGTGATTTTTTCATTTTAAATAGATACTTTGGTCAAAAAAGACGAATTGTATTCATTGTATTCAATCAGGTCTAAATAATAATTTTACTTGTATTTATATTAACAATGTGTTAAACGATTGTCGGTCGTTTAGTGACGCGGTTCCTTTAATATGCGCTGGTGATAGTATGTGGTATAGGTCTCATATATACGAATGTTATTCTATTTAAACATAACCATAATAAACCATATGAAACCATAATGCCTGACTACAAACAAGGAAAAATGTATGCTATTAGATCACATCAGACTAATCTGATATACATTAGTTCAACAAGTCAGACATTATCGCAAAGACTTGTAGATCATAAATCAACTTACAAACGATATATAAATGGAAAACATTACTATACTACTAGTTTTGAAATAATACAACACGTGGATACTTATATTGAACTAATTGAAGATTACCCATGTGAAAATGTATATTAACTAAGAAAGCGAGAAGGAGAATTGATTAGACAATCAGAAAATTACGTCAAAAAAATAGAATGTAGACCTCATAAAGAATGGCGGGAACTAAATAAAGAACAATTATCACAAAAAAAGAATGATTGGTATGAAAAAAAATAAGGAGCGAATAACACAAAAAAAGAAAGAATACTATGTAGAAAACCAAGAACAAATATTACAAAAAAAGAAAAAATATACAGAAGAAAATAAAGAAAAATTATCACAATTACAGAAAAAAAACAGACAAAAAACAATATACTTGGTTTATCAGTGTTTGGTATTTAATTTACTTTTTGGATGAAGAATGCGATGGAAGGCAAATGCCGATAAGCAATGTTAGGATTCCGACATATGTATTAGCAACCTCGCACTGCAAGTTCTTTTCAGATAACCTCACGATACAAAGTGTTATAATGGCAATAATGATAGCAATTTGAAATAAGTATTTAATAAGTCTGCTGTCTGTCTGTCTGTTTTTTATACAACAACAATTCCAGTTATCTTCCAATTCGTGCTCTATTTTTTTTTCCTCAGTCTTTAGTTCTACTTCAAGAACGCGATACTTTAATTCTGGAGTTAGTTCGCCATCCATATCCATAATAGGTGGTGGTCTGTGAAGTCTAGTCGTATTATTTGACATTTGAAAATACGACTGCTCTGATTTTTGCTAATTGATTTGCTTGGTCTTGTAGTATATTCATAAGATTTTTATTTTCTTTTTCTAAATTAACTACCTTTTCCGCCATGTGTTGAAAAGCACTGACTAATATTGGTATAAAGTCCGTATATGTTATACCTTCAAAGTTTCCATCCCCATCATCCGCTTTTATTCCACTTTCAGATACAAATTCTGGAAATATTTTTTTTAGTTCATCAGCAATAAATCCGTGGTTCTTTCGTTCTTTCTTTTTGTCTGATTTCAAATAATATGAACAGCAATTTATTTTCATAAGTTTATAGCAACAATCCCCGCAGTCTAATGTTTTAATATCTGATTTTAATCTCCTGTCTGAACCAGATGACCATGTATTTGCTCCCGCAGCCGAAAACACATAACCCGTATTATTTTCACCATTTGATAATGAAGTCGACCAAGCATGTAATAATCCACCTGTATTCATTACCACCGCATAACCTGATGAGTCTCCTGCTTTCATAAATATTTGTGGGTTGGTCGTATTTAGTGGTCTTTTTCTTAATGTTAAAAATCCGCTGGATGCTGTCATCATGCTTGTATCACTCTGAGCATAGATTACTCCAGTCCCTCTCGCATAAAAATATAAATTTTGATTGGTATTGCTTCACGTAGCATATATTGAATTATAACCAAAACCAACTCCCTGTGTCCCGTTGCTGTGTTTAAATTCAACACCGCCAGAAAATGGGCCAAGATTGCCAGTGACATATAAACCAACTGGTGATGGATGAGACCCACTTCTTGCTTCTCCTCTTATATCTGCCGTGCTATTAACAACAGATATCCCAGCATTTGCCGTTATTAATCCACTCGCGGTTGCCGTTGTTGTTGACATACCCGCATTCGCCGTTATTGCCCCACTCGCTGTAATCGCCTTTGTTGTTAATAAGCCCGATGTGTCAAGTTCCAGAGCGCGAGACCAAGGAACAGCAACCCCCACACTTTTCCCGCTATCATACAAAAATCTAAGTTTATTATTCCATTTACTAATTAGAAAATTAGAACTCTCATAACTTGATTTCCATCCGCCAGCATCTAAATACGCATCAAAAGTCATATTTATGTTATTATGACTTAAATTAGTTAGTTGAAAAGTGGGATATATATCTTCTGTTGTAATAGCCTGCAAATGTGTTCCAGTTGTATTATTATTATAAGTCCCATACAATTCTAAACCACCAGTTGTTCCTATTCCTTTCGTTGTATTGCCTATGATTATTGGTTTGCCTGATGCTGTTGTTATTTTGTCGCTTGTTGTTAATGTTGTTGTAGTCATGCCAGCAGTTGCAGTTAATGTAGTTCCCGTTATTGTTCCGCCATTTGTTATATTGTTTGAGTTCATATCCAAACGCATTGTTAAAACTGACAATGTCAGACGAAGCACTTTTATTATCCAAAAGTTTTGAAATATAAAGTCCCGCCCCTTTTACATCAAATGCTACATTCGTGAATATATAACCTCTTTGGTTCGCGGTCCCACTTGTAGCAGTATTTAGAGTAAATAAGAAATATTGATCACCTCCTGATGTCTGTGAAAAGAATATATCTCCTCCATTTTGGTTTAATATCCTCGCCCCATTATATGTTATATTTCCACCATTAATGATAGTTTGATTATTAAAATCTGCGTTGTTCGTTAAAGTTAGATATTTTATCACAGTGCTCGCACTATTAAATATTTTACTTCCTGTTATGGTTTGGTCTGTTGTTAGTTTTACATTTTGTGCGTCCAATGTGTCCGCATACCCTTTTGTCGCGCCATCGGCCGCTAATGTCGGAGTTCCAAGGTTGGCTATTTTGCTACTATTACAATCTAGCCCCGAAGCATCTACCCAACCGACAATTGCCCCATCAATAATAAAACTTATTTTTTTCACATTTATTTCAAAGTTATAATTTACACCAGTGCCCATATCAATGCATCCGATAGTTCCTATATTGGCTGTGGAGTTAAAAACCACGAATGTTCCCTTTGTTGTCGCATTCGTTGAATTTCCTGTTATTTCAAGACCACTGCTAAATCTCTTGATTCCTGCTATGGTTTGGTTCCTGTTAATTTCACATTTTGTCTGTCTTTTGTATCTACGTAACTTTTGTTTGCTCCGTCCGTTGTTGCTGATGGTGTGGCTAAGTTTGTTATTTTGTTGTTATTCAAACTTAATGTTGTTCCAGTTGCGGTTATAATTAAAGTATTACCTGAATATAACTCTACATACGAACCAGTTATTTGTATCGGATACCAAGTCGCTGTTGCTGTTTTTTGTGCTGCAATCATTCCTATTTTTGTATCAAAGGCTATGCCGATGCAGTCAAAAGTAGAAGGATTGGACGAACCACTTACTTCTAAAGTTGATGTAAATTTTTTTTTCCCTGCTATGGTTTGGTCTCCTGTTAGTTTAACGACAGAAGTTTCAAGAGTAGAAACATCAACACCATCAACAAGATTAACATTTGTTATGCTTTGGCTTTTCATATCAATACCCGCACTAGCATTTATTATACTGCTAAATGTTTTTATTCCTCCTATGGTTTGGTCTCCTGTTAGTTTGACCACCGAACCATCAACTGCGAGATTAGCGAGATTAATTCCATTATATGTAGAAGCCCCTGAAATAGCAAAACCACCCATATTTAGTCCTCCCGTCATACTGGCTGTGCAGTCTAATCTAAGAAAGGGTGGTGTAGTGTTTCTCCATTGCCCCGTGCTATACATAATCAGTTGGTTATCTGCTGGAAAGCCTGTTATCGTCACATCGCTATGTGAGTTTATACTTCCAGCTGCTGATACATTATTATTATCATTATGCTCAAATATCCATTCATCAACACCTTTGTCATTTAGTAAATTAACTCCTGTTATATTCTTCCTTCCCATATTAATGTTGCCTGTTTCATCAACATTTATCGGAAATGTTTTATTTACCCAGTTTATTGAATTATATGTTAGATAACTATTCATCGCCACTGGTGCTGTAATGACTACATCTGAAAGTGTATCAATTGAACCAAGGGCTGTATTCTTCCATTTACCTTCTACATCGTTGTAAGTTAAGTATTGTCCGCTTGCTTGTGCAAATATGTTTGTGTCAATCAAATTATATAAACTGGTTTGGTGCGGATTGGAAGTATTGCTTCTGTGTTGAGTTGAGGCTTTGACTTCGTCATTATCCCTTACTCGTTGCTCTGTGTAGTATAAACTGCTTCCTTCTTTGATATCCGTAGTTGATTTTAAAGCGAGCCGTGTATCAAAGCGGTTATCAGTCCAATAATAATTAAGTCCTTCTTTTAGGTCAGTTGTTGATTTTAAAGCGAGCAGTGTGTCAAAGCGGTTATCAGTCCAATAATAATTAAGTCCTTCTTTAATGTCCGCGGTGCTTTTGGTACCAGTCGTGTATCAAATCGGTCGTCAGTGTAATAAAGATTTATTGGGTCTGCATCTTCTGGCACTCTGTCTGTATTCAGACCAACTATGTTTGTGTTTGTTAAGTCTAAGTTAAGTATGTTTAGACTATCAACAGCCAATTCTGACAATCCCAAGAGACACTTATATTGCGACATATTATATTAAATAAATATTTTAATTTTTTATTTTTTAAAAATTATACTAACAAAAAATATAACTATCTAGTGTAGTATCAATCATCTGTAATCAATGCCGTCAAAAGAGGCTTCAAAAGAAAACTGGAAGAAAGCAGTTCAAGCAAATAGAGAAAATGCTGAACGGCGAAAGGACGAATGGGCCCGTGAAAGGTTTCGTAAAAAAGGAGAATTAAAAGAAGCATCGGTGGAAGAACTTATTGAGACTGATGCTGAAGTTAGTGTTGCGAAAGAGATATTTAAAAATCCTGAGATTGAAGATGAATCAAGCGAAAGCGATAGCGAAATTGATATGTCTGAGGTTATTGCAAATCATATGCTTAGAAAGATAAAATAGAATGCCAAAAAGCCCAAGAAGAAAACACAAAGAAAGCACCACAACCCAAGAAGCCTGAGAATGACAGCGAAGAAGAAGAAAGTGAGAGTGAAGAAAGCGAAGATTATGAAACAACTGGCGTAAAACAGAGAGGTGGTAAAAAAGGAAATGAAAAAATATCAGTTAATGTATATAACAATACACCAAAGAATAAAGAAAAAAGTAAGGAAGCAGAAAAGATTTTTCTAAAGTTCTAAAATATCATGAGTGAAAATAATAATATTCAACTTGCGAACACCGCACAAGAATTATTTCGTCAGACTAAACCGAGGACTAGAGGAACAACAATATGGGCCGATAAGGTATTAGATATGGTTAATATTGATTTAATGGATATGAGTAAGGTCGCTACAAAAAATAAAAACTATAATTTTGCCCTTATTTGGATTGATATCCATAGTCGCTATGCTTATGCAATACCGATAAAGAATAAATTTTCGACCACCGTTTTAGAAGCACTCAAGAAATTACCGAAGCCAAAAGCATACATATCAGACAATGGCGGTGAGTTTAAAGGTGCAGTTGGTGAGTGGATGAGAAATAATGGAATTGAACAATTTATGGTTGAAGTAGGTGATCATAATTCGTTAGGTATTGTTGATAGATTTGTTAGAACACTTAGAGAAAGATTACACATATTATGGGCTTTTAATCGTAATTTTGATTGGATAAGTTATATTGAAGATGTTGTTTATTATTATAACAAGAAAGAACATTCAGCGATTAAGGCGGCACCAATTGATATGTTTAAAGGAAATGGTATAAGCCAACAACATAGATATGTTGATAAATATTTATTTAGTTTCAAAGAAGGAGACAGAGTTAGAAAGTTGAACAAGAAACATATTTTAGAAAAGGGAGGAAAGACATGGAGCAAGCAAATCTACACCGTCAAAGCCCGTAAGGGATATCGGATTGTATTAACAAATGATGATGTTGTACCACCTAGACATTTATTAAAGACTGACGCTACCGACGATCCGGAAGAGAAAGATATTAATAAAGAACTGAAACAACTAACTAAAGAAAAGCAAACAAAGCATTTACTTAAAAAAAGAGGAGATAGACTCCGCCAACATTAGAATTTCTTCCAGATTAAGGAAGAAAAAAGAAATAATGGACTTGTAGTCTCACTTCTTTTTGCGATTAGGTAAGGAAATATTGGAATGATATTCAGCAGCCTTAGTGTAGAACGGACGCTTCTCGTGAATATAGTAGCCCTTCAAAGCCGACCAAGATTTGAAAACCCTTATCACCCCGTCCTCTCCGAGTGCCACGTGATAAGTATTTTCTTTCCCAGGGCTCGCCATCAAAACTCCTTCTTTGCAATCCGGAACATTATACTCAAACACTTTGTCAGGCTCGTCGTACTTGTTGGCAATCTTGACCAAAACTTTTTTCTCATCCCAATACTTTACAGCTTCATCCTCCTTCACCTGCTCCACCCACCTTATCGAAAGGACTCACATTTTTTGCTTTACGCTCAACCTCAGCCTGAGCCACAGGGTCTTCGTGAGACGGATGCTTGGCGTTAGGGGTGGTTGGAACTTCAGCAGGAACCTCAGCAACAACCTCGGCAACAACCTCAGTTGCCTCCTCAGTGGGCTCCTCAGCAGTCTGCTTGGAAGGAGACTTCTTCTTTGGCGGCATGGTACCTGCCCCCACACCAACAAGCACAAAAAACATGTGTGGGCAGTGCCTTGAAGCCGTTTTTTTTTGTTTTCGTAAATAAATAATTTCGTAAATTAAATAATTTTTTTTGTAGCCTAGTAATAAGTGTGCTTTTATGTTGTTGTGAAATGTGTGTCATGTTCATTGATGAGAAGTGAGCAGGTAGGCAGACAGCACAGATCACACAACTCTACCTTACTCCTTCAATATACAATTTATACTTGACAATAACTTCCTCAAATGTTTTTCGGCCACCAATCAAATTTCTTACGTAATTTCCCTCTTGACGGGACATTGGAAATTTATTTTTTTCTAACCATCTTTCAAAAAATGCTATTTCTTTTTTGGTCTCTTTTTCCTTTCTAATTCTCTGCCTTTTAACTTTCCTTGCATTTTCTAATTGCTTTCTTTCCTCTTGTATTTCATTGTCTCTTTGTTCGACAGCTTCGAGTCTTCGTTCTACCTCGTCAAGTTCAAGTTTAATTTGTCTTATCTTTTTTGACAAGTTTTTTTTCTTTGTCTCCAAGGTTATTTTGTCGGAAATAATTGTGTTCTTTCTTTTGTCTGAATAATATTCAAACCAATTATTTTCTCCTCTTTCAACATCATCATCGCTTGAAATTTCATTTTGATAGTCCTCTTTAGCCTCATCATCAACGTAATCACTCATCTCGTCAAGGCGAACTGCTATAAAGTAGGCCAAAAGTGCGAAAACGTAAAGTATGATTTTTTGTTTTCGCATTCTCTGATAAAAAACATGTGATAACATTGCGCATTGACTTAAGAAAAAAACCGAAACCAAAGCAAGCACCGACACAAAAAAGTGTTTTTTATACTACTGCTCTTGGTATGGTGATGGTTGGTGTAATTAGTAAGTTGGTGGTGTTGTTCGTCATTGTCGGCGGTTCAACTCCCACTGCTTACTCTTGACCCATTCCTGCCATCCTTTTTTTTCTCTTTTTTGTAAATTCCTTTTTTTCTTTTTTTTTTTGCTTAGTATCCGTATGGTAATGTCGTGATCTGGTTTTCTTTTAGATGTTGAATTACTCTTTTAGTGTAAGTAAATGAAAATATCTTTTGTAAATGCTCTGACGTAATTGTTTTTGTCTTTTTGTTTCTTGTTATTTTGCTGTTGGTGTGTATGATTACATTTCCAGCCTCTGCTACATTCTTTGCTATACACTTTTCTCCTTTTGTTTCTAGTAAGTCTTCTAATTCTTCGTATGCATTTTTAGATAGTTCAGTGTCTTGTACTTTCAATCCATTGCTTATGATACTAAACATATCAACCAAGTTCAATTTTTACAAGTCTCATAATTCATTGAAAATCCTTTTAATTTCATTTTGGTTGTTCCATCATTTAGTATGTAGCCGTATGACTTAGGTCCTGCTCCAACAAATGTGGTTATCTTTCTGCTTACCTTTGTCTTTTTATCTATCAATTCGTCTGTCCATTGCCCCAGTAAATCTCCTGTCGGTATTGTTGTCTGTCCTTCTTTTTCATCTACTGAATAAATTACGCTGTCTGTGTCGTGATATAACACTCTATTACCTAATCTGTCCATCATATCATACAATCTCATTTGCGCATGTGCTGTTGTAAATAGTGCTACACAGATATTTGTATTGTAGGGGTCAGATACTTTTTCAGGGTGTAGGTTGTATGAAAGTTCTAGGCATTCTTTGTTTATCATATTGATAGATACTTCACTTATCTTCTTGTCGTTTAGTATTTTGTATAGTTCTGCTTCACTCCTTACTATTTTTGTTTGTGTCTTGTTGTTTTGTTGTCCAAATTTTCCCCATAGTGAGTTAAGACATAGTTTCGCTACTTCCCTTCTTCCTTCATTCTTTTCAATCTTGCTTTTGTCTAATTTAATTTTCATCTTTTCTTCATAGTCCTTAATGTAATTGTCTTTGTCTTCTTCTGTAATGACATTTGAAGGATAGCCACTTGATTCCTGTTTCACTCTTAGAAATGTCTTAATATATTCTTTGAATAGTTCAGTTGTCTGTTAATTCCAATGCCATAATTCATAAGTTTTAATAAGTCTGTAGCCTTTTTGGATTGCTTTGTAAATAAGTGGTGTCGCCCATGTGCCTGTCAGTATTCTGTCCTCGTCAGAGTGCTGACATTTGTCCTGTAATCCTTCCTTGCCACATTTATTACATAGATAATACATCATCTTTCCTCTATCTTGACATGGAAGGACTGGGTGAATTAGTCCTCTAGGTGGTAGTATTTATTATCCAACATATCATATGCCTCTTTTGCTACACCAAATGCTGTTTTATTATTCAACATATCATATGCCTCTTTTCCTCTTATTGCTTTGTGGTGTTTCACAGGATAGGGGTCATAGTACATAACCGTCGGATAGAGAGAGCACACATCTATATACTTTGCATACTGATATTCACTCATAGATTTCCAGTATAGAGATAGAGCATTCGTCCTTCCACCAAACATTGCATGTCGTGGATTGATTGCTTCTTGCTCAATTAATGTCTCTTCTATTGCTCCTTTGAATTCTTCCTTTGTTCGTATCATGTTCCATTGACACCCCCATATTGTTATTAATTGACTAACTTCCGGATGTTGCTTGATAAAAGTTTCGTGTAGTTTAGTTTCTTTGTGTGGTTGTCCAAATGTTTTATTCACAGACCTTTCTCTGTTTAGTTCATTTCCATTGAAACACTCAGGACACCCGTGCCAATAACAACCATGGAACTCATATGCAGTTTTTGTCTTTTCGTCATATCCGTCTAAGTAGGCTTTCACACCTTTGGGTAAGTTTAGTATTTTTTCTTTACCATTTAGACCATGTTGAATTTTGGCATTGTCCTTTTTTTCTCTGTATGCTAACCATTCCACACACATACGACTTGTTTTTGCTTTGTCTGTTCTGTTTGTCGGCATGACTGCTATGCTGTCCTCAGGCATGTAGTTTGCTTTGAATAGTGCCATACATGTAGAGGCGATTGTCGTGTATTGAAATGGATCTATGCCAAACTCCATAAATTGCTTCCTAAACTCAATACACCCCCGCCTTAGTATATCTACATCACTATGACAATATTCAATCATTTCTTTATTGAAATCAAATATTTTGCCTTTTTGCTCCTCATACCATTTCAGGAAATTATCTCTTTTATTCTTTGAGAATGAGTTATATCCGTAATCGTCCATGTCAGGCATTTTGCCAATGTATGTTTGATTGTCTGTTTTGTTAAAGAAGTGAGGAAAGTATCCTTTCTTCAATTCAGTAAGTCCAAACGTGTCAGGAAAGTCAGATAGAGGCATAGTTAGAAATGATAAACTATCTATAAATCTAATCTGTTCTTTCCCATTACCAATAGACATCATCATTATTTTACCACCTTCATATATCACAAATGGAGTTATTCCTTTTTCAATCAACCACTTCAATACAAATTGACAATCATATCCCCGTGCATTATGTGCTATGAATGTATAACCCTTATGTTTTACACCCAACGCCCACTCACAGAATTCTTCAATGTTTTTATGTATGATTGGTATGCTGTCGGATGGGGTTTCACCCCCACCTTGTTCGTCAAGGGTTTGTAAAGGGGAGGGGCCCCTTCCATCGAAATATTGACTTTCAGAATGATTGATAATATGTGTTCCTGTCTCTTGATTTGCTTCAAAATCAAAGAATACATATTTGGTTGATGGTTCATGTATCACTTTTTTCTTTAACTCACATTGGTGCGATAGAGGTTGTAGTTCTTTGCAGTTCCTACATTTTTCATATCCACATTTATGTTCTCCTTTGTAAGTCTTAGCACAAGTGTATATTTTTTCTTTGTGTCGCATAACTTATTTTGTTTATGATTATTGAAACATTCATCATTCGGAAACTTTCTATTACACTCATTGCACGTTTTCCATTTCGAAATATTGTCATATCCTTTACATCCATCGGTTGAACATATATTACATTTGAATTCACATGCGTGATTATGTTCGTATCCCCTCATACATTTCTCACAAAAGTTTCGTTTTGATAAGAATGCTTTCATGCTTGTTATGGTGTCGTAATGGTTCCTTGTTTTTAGTATGTATATGTTCTTTTTGTCCTTCATCTCAGTCTTATAAACAATGTTGTCTGGATATTCAACAATAAGAATGTTGTATTCAATGTGCTTAGCAAACTCACTAATTTCAGAAAGCCCACATAAATCTTTCATGACACCAGCCGCCTCATGTAGTTTGTTTGCCAGTTCGTCTTGGATTCTGCGTCCCTTTCTGATTTGCTCGTATTTCGTGTGTTCCTCAATCTTTGCTTTCGCTACAACGATTGCCCTTGCCAAACATATGTTGTCGTCATTGTTTATTTGTATCACACCTTTCTTTTTATACATGTCTGTTTCTGTTATTGCTTTCAATCTTGCTCCTCCTTCTGGCATCCTTACACCCACAAAATTGAAATCAATCAATTCCATTGTTGCTCCTTCTTCGTCCATATAGTTTTCGTCGTTTGATTGCAGTATATATTCTAATCTAGTCAGTATATCTTCTAAACTGAAATCTTTTTACTTTTATTAATTTTTGGTTTTGTACATTCCAAGTTGAAGGAATAGCACTAATACGTATTTGTATTAAGTCATTGTCTTTGTAAAGTGTTTTAAAGTCTTCAATTATTGATCCAATCATACCGATGATGCCCTATAATGGAAACTTTTTCACTTTTTGCGTCATTGATTTACTTAACTTAATTGTATATACAGATTGACCCACAGGTAGTTTGTGTTCACTGTCCCTCCTTATCAGTTTATAGCCATTGAACTCTATTACTTGTGGCTCAACATATTTTCGTTCCCTTTGTTTTCGCTCAGGTTCAGAATAAAACCTTTCAGGGTCCGATAGTGCTCCCCTTGTCGTTGTTATGTCATAAAACCTAGTTCCGTTCGGCTTTTTAACATATAACTTGTTTTGCTTTATCTGATATGTTATTTTTGCTTCCGCCAACTTGTCCAAGTTCCATGTGTGCCCGCCATAGTCGATGGTGTTCGCCATATATTGATTGGAATATATTTTTTCCAAAAAATATTTTTATTTTATATATATATAAATATATATATGTAAAATATTATCTTATCTTTAATATGAAATTCAATTTTTTTTCAGGTCTCAATTTTCCCCGACGATATTCTGGAGTCTAATAAGGTCAGCCTTGGTTTTTTCTCTTTTCTCTTTTGATTTTCTCAGTATGTCTGCCTTGTTTTTTTGATAATATTCTTTTGCTCTCATAAGTGCTTTCTCTTTATTTCTTCTTTGATACTCTCTCATACGTTCAGCGTGTTTTGCCCTTGCCTCCTCCGCAGTATATGTCGGTTTTCTACCCATTTATATATAATATATTTTTTATTTATTTAAATAGAAATTAATCAAACTCGCAACACGAGAGACTTTCATTTTTTTCAAAAAAGATAACTAAGTTCAGGACAGCGATAAAAACTAAGAGACGGGTTTTGATGTCTCTTCGTGTTGATTTGGCAAAAGATAGATGAGTTATCTTTTTTTTAGAGTTTGAGAGAAATACAAATATGGACTATTTATTGATTAAGAATGCTTGTATTGAATTTGGATAAAATTATGTATATTTTTATTGAAATTAATAGTAAGACGAATTTATATGAAAATAACCTTATTTTATATAAAAAGATAAGTGTCCTATAGTGGTACCTATAGTAGTGTCATTTTCCTCGAAATGGATTTTCACACCCTGGATAACTAAAATTCTCCATTTATGCAGTTCATGTGTGTGCGGATGGAGAATATTGCCTTTTTCTACTTGCTGGATGCCATTTTGCGTGAAACTCCGCCTTGGTCACCGGGCCGTCGATTGAATGTTACGCCATTGAAAACCACGGTTTCTGTGTTTTGACCTGAAGGAGGCTGCCCCTGGTCGAACCAGTGACACCGCTGGGTAGAGCAGATTGAATTGAGCATATGTTCAAGTTTTGGGGTTTTATTTCGTTGGGAACGCATCCAGGCCCACATACCAAATTCACTCACAACACTCACGCTCCCATGACGGTTGCCGTCCTTGAGGACCAGCAAGTGTGAGTAATTACCACGAGGGATCGGATGGTTTCTGGCAAGTGTGATACTAAGAATAATCTCCCTGAGTATGTGTTCTCCTCCAGAACATAAACATAACCCGAGGTTGCTGTTCTCTGTCCTTTCCTTCTCCTTGATGTCTTCTTGATTTTCCATAGTAAATAACTAAATGAAATGACGCTCATATTTCATGTGTGCACATTCCGATGCATTCTTCAAACTTTGCAGCAGTGGCTTCAGAACGGACACTCATGTAATTTTTCATTCTCCCAGCTAGCCCAGGATGGTTTTGAGACAGTCTCTCCAAAATCTTATATTCAAGTTTATCTCTTGTCAAGCAGCACGTTGTTCTGGAACATTATTATGAAAGGAAACATTCAATCTCTTATCATGGCATTTTTGGAGCATGAGAGAGGTCCTCTCATAGCGTTCTGTGAAAATTTTCAATAAAGCAACTTGACTCGAAACGTGGTTTTCAGCCGGCTTGTGTGAATACAAGAAGTTACAGTTATCAATAGGAATTTAATATATCGATTGATTGAAGAATATAAACCACGTGTATATATTTCAAAGCTACAAAGCTATCAACACGCTACGAAAGGAGACTCAGCAACAAAGCAAGGTTTTTTTCGAAGCTGGTTGACATTTCAGGAATTTCTCCGGCCCACAGTTGATTAGATAGTTTAGTTGAGCTTATTTTTCATTTATTCATGTGTTCAAAAACGTGCTTTTTTGTTTCGCTTCAGTGTTATATATTTGCATGCTTCTAATTTGCAGCCTAAATATGAGGGAGAACTTGTGACTGATTACATTAAAAAAAGCTGATTATAACGGAGCATACAGCGGTCCCAGTTTGCATTGTTTTTCGCATGTACGATGAAAAATAATATATTTTATTGAAATAATAATATTTTAAAGTATGTGATGCCGGCACATAAAAAAACTGACCGAGCGGTAATGTTATATTAATATTAAATCTTCCATTTCATATTAAAGTATTAATTTTAATAAAATTTTTGAATATTATTATTTTTTATTGAATTTGAAAGTGACTTGAAATGGGTGCCGGCCGGCATCCAGTGTCAGGCACATACTTAAGACATAGACGCAAGATTGAAAAAACTTAATTTTTTTCCCCCCCATCAAATGAGAATTTAGGTTAGGGTTAGGGTTACAACACGATTAGATTACGTTTTCATACGACGGTTTTTATTCAGAGGGAGAGATTGATACAAGAAAACTGCAAGAAGTTCGCATTCCGTGCGTGTCCAGGCAATTAATCCATGGACTCTTCATCATGCTTGCCCTTGATCCCTTCCAGACCAGCCTATAGCATTGTATTGTATAGTTTTGTCTTGTTTTGGTTTTGCAATTTTTTTTCTTCTAAGGACATGCAAGTACCAATGTACAATATGTCCAAATGCCACCAACAGCTCAAAGTGCAGTGGTTGGTAGATACACTATAAAGTGGTGATAAAATCTCCCAACTTGGATCTCGTGTTTCTTGATCAATATTGGAAGATACTAAAATGACCTTAAACTGTGACTGCTTTTTTTTTTTTTTTTTTTTTTTTTTTTCTTTTTTCTTTTTTTTAACACTTCGTTTTCTCTTTTTGTATCTCTTTATACCTCTTCTGCTTCCCACTCAGCTATACGAGTAACAAGTATTCTATTAAAACAGTGCTTGCGCAAAAAAAAAAAAAATGCGTAAGTGTGTATGTTTGTATGTATGCGTATATGTATGTATGTATGTATGTATGTATGTATGTACTCTTGTCCTGAGCTTTCAAACGATAGCATCATCGACATAAACACGACATGTGATGGAGAATATGGTGAGTTCCAAGTTGATGAGTTTACCATTTGAAAGTCGTCAGTATTATCGTAATGTAATGTAACGTAATGTAATGTAATGTAATGTTATGTACTGAACTGTACTGTACTGAACTGTAATGTAATGTAATGTTTAATGTACCTTCTTGCGCTCCAGCAGGCTCTTGCGGTTCGGGTCGAGGTGGAGCTTGGTGATCATGACTTTGGATGGGTGAACGCCCAGCTGAGAGAGAGGGGGGGGGGGGGGGGGGGGGTAGGGGAGAGAGAGAGAGAGAGAGAGAGAGAGAGAGAGAGAGGGAGGGAGGGAGGGAGGGAGGGAGGGAGAGAGAGAGAGAGAGAGAGAGAGAGAGAGAGAGAGAGAGAGAGAGAGAGGATGAGTATTGGAAGACTGTCGGTAAACAGGCGCGGCATGCAGTTACACACCCGTCCTTTACATAGACAAACCGATACATACAGCGACCCACACAAACCCCATAAATAGTCTACATGTATACATAAATTCAAACAATCCCCGAAAAAATAAAACACACATACACATAGATTGTATTTATGTAGGTAGGTAGGTAGGTAGGTAGATAGGTAGATAGGTGGTAGGTAGATAGGTAGAGGTGGGTAGGAATGTATGCATAGATGTAACGTATACATATACACATCCATATCTTTAGATAGATAGATAGATAGATAGATAGATAGATAGATATAGATAGATAGATGGTACCTGCACAATCTGTCCGTTGTTCTTCTCCTTGGTCAGCTGCTCGATGTGGTATGTATGTATGCATGCATGTAACGTATACATATACACATGCATGTGTATGCTACCTGCACAGTCTGGCCGTTATTCTTCTCCTTGGTCAAGATAGGTAGGTAGGTAGATAGGTAGAGGTTGGTAGGTATGTATGCATGCATGTAACGTATACATATACATATCCGTGTGTATGATAGATAGATAGATAGATAGATAGATAGATAGATAGATAGATAGATGGTACCTGCACAGTCCGTTGTTCTACTCCTTGGTCAGCTGCTCGATGTGTGTGTGTGTCTCTCTCTCTCTCTCACTCTCTCTCAGCTGGGCGTTCACCCATCCATGTGTATGCTACCTGCATAGTCTGGCCGTTGTTTTTCTCCTTGGCCAAGGAAGGTAGGTAGATAGGTAGAGGTGGGTAGGTATGTATGCATGCATGTAACGTATACATATACACATGATGCGCTCCACGCCGATCCGAAAGGCAAGGCGGACTACTACTGCCTACCTACCTTCCTATCTAGCCATCAACTGGTGGCAGGGTGGAATGGATGCCTGTGTCCTCGGATATGCAGCGGTGATAGATCCATATATGTATGCTACCTGTACAGTCTGGCCGTTGTTCTTCTCCTTGGTCAGCTGCTCGATGTGGATCACATACTTCTTACGGTACACCTGCGTCACCTAGCAAACCAAATCAATGAATGAAAATAATGCACGCTTGATATCTATGACATACTTCTTATGGTACACCTGAGAAGTTCCTATTTCTTAAGTACAACGAACAATGACTTCAAGCGCTTCGATCTCAGTCAATATTTGTATCTACAACCTGTTTCATGGCTCGTTAGAAAGCTTTCAAATGAGCACTACACAAGCCGCAAAGATTAGAACCGGCTGAGAACGAAACGTTTGAAGTTATTGCTCATTG